>OX465101.1:32411372-32471372 GCA_949987565.1 Luidia sarsii
TCCTCTCCTCCCTCTCTCTCCCCCTGACATTTCAAACCCAGCCGTACCTTTCCTAAAGCTGAGGTGATGATTTTTTTTTTCTTCAACATTGAGGGCCTGCTGTCGTTTCGATCCTGTGTCAGAGTCTCTGCCTCGTTGTAGACACAAAATGCAATACAGCTTGACTCCTTCACCGAAAGCGTGGCCAGGAATGCCACTGCCCTGTCAGGAGACGACGGCCCGCTCTCCCGCCTCATTTCACCCGATTGAGCCCGAACCTGCCCGTATATCGCTTACCAGCCTCCGCGCCATCCCCAGCTCAGTCGACAACTCAAATGGATTGCTCGAGGTGCCGATGCGGTGTGCACTATGCACTAACCGATGATAAAGGATGGGATCGAGGGGGTCAGCCCTGGGCACGAGAGACTGATGCCCTCAGTTTATATTGGCCTTTTTTTGTAACGCCCAATCGAAGTTTGACATATCCACGGCCGTTTACGAAATGAAGGCTTAGGCTCGGGCTTAGGCTTCGTTCATATTTATCTTACTCGTTATAATATCGCAGGCATCTAAAAACAAGCGTTTGGCCCCAGTTTCTAGGGGAATAGGGGCTATACTCTGTACCTATCAAACCAACAAACCTTCAAATTCGGAAACAAACCACAACCTGGATTTTCAGGTATTGTCAGACAGAGACGAAGCCTATAAAGCCTTTATTCCGAAAACTGCCTTAGCCTCTGCTAACGGTATACCTGTGATGGACATATAATTGTGGCCAAATCATTTTCCAGTCGTTTGAACAAACACAAACCAACGTTTTCATATAGGAGACAAGATCTGTGTGATAATGCTTATTTTGTATTTCGAATGTTGAAGCATCGTTTAGGTTGTGATAACACAGTGACGGTGGAATTTGCTATAGGGATACCGGTACTGAATGTGGTAACTGAGTAACCCGTGTATCGTCACGATTAAATGCACCGTATTAACAATATGCATCTTCTACCTTTTTGCTATATCAGTCACCAAAATACAAGCAGAAAGCCTCCATGAATTCCTCACATTTTCGGCTCTTCGGTTGAAAAAAAACCCCGCACAATAGGTATACAAAATACTAGCTCCGTGTAAAATCCAAGGTCATTTTTTTTATTTGTCTTCACACAATGGCGTTCTATTCCCAAAGACTCGATAAAACCCGCCCGTTTCGACTTTGTCAAGCAGATTCTATTGTCTCAAAGAATCGGAGGGACGGACCGACGTTTCAATCCCGGCAGGACCTTTCCCAAGTCCTCAGGGGAAAGGTCCTGCTGGGATCGAAACGTCAGGGGTGGGTTTCACAAAGCCTTACGATGGATGACCCTTCGTAAGTTGCGTTAGGCCCAATGCTTTGTGTGTATCGCTCATCGTCTTGCGATTGATCGCAAGTTACGATGAGTTTGGTGAAATCGACCCCTGGTCCGTCTGAAAGCCTGAATATTTCAGTCCTTGAAGTCGGTAAGAAGTTGGCCACATTTTTATCTGATGAAGTCGTGTTCTGTACTTCTGTAGCTGAGATTTTAAGTGATCTTATGATTGGTTGTTTGTGTGATCCCCGCGCTAATGTAGCCGAGGTTTACAACAATATTGGTTGTTTGCATCTGAATGAAAGCGGGGGTATGATCCCTGGAGTTATACGGCAGTTAATGGTTGAATTGCTTCTGACTGGCGCCCCCACCCCGGCAAAGAATACAGCTGACTATTACTAGGGAAGGCCACCACCATCTAAGGGCTGGATAGCTCAGATGGGAAGAGCCCTGGTGCGCAAAACCCCAGGTCTCGGGTTCAAATTTCGGTCCACTCAAAGTTTTCTTTGCCATTTTGTTCAAAAGGTCCCAGTCGGTTCTTCCTTTGCTTGTTAATGACTCATCATAAATGTGTCGTGATTTCCATCTAATCCTTGTGCCATATGGACTTGTTTTTCAGATGCACGTGTGACAGGCATCCCCGGAATGGCAGTTTATTACATATTCAATACGGGCGATTCACAATAGTGCGCCATCAAGAGTTAGCATCGCGTTGGCCAATCACTACGGACGTTTTCGAAATGAAGGCTTAGGCTCAGGCTTAGGCTTCGGTCATATTTGTCTTGCTCGTTATAATGTCACAGGCTTCTAAAAACAAGCGTTTGGCCCCAGTTGCTATACACTGTACCTATCAAGCCAACAAACCTTCTAATTCGGAAACAAACCACAAACTGGATTTTTCAGGTTTTGTCAGACGGAGACGAAGCCTGAGCACGAGCCTAAAGCCTCCATTTCGAAAACGGCCAATAACTGTGCGGATTCTATTGATCCTTTCTAGGCTGGTTGCCGTCTCCTACCTGGTCTCCAGACGTCTCACGTCCTCCGAAATGTAGGAGGACGTGAGACGTCTGGAGACCAGGTAGGGGACGGGATCCAGCCTAGATCCTTTCCAGACGCACATTGGGTCGACAGATTCCGTGCATTGTGATTGGCAGGCGCATTACAAACTCTTGAGGGCGCTCTATTACGAATCGCCCGTATACAGACCCATTCGACCCCGTGTACCTGGACGCGGCCATGTCTGGGGGGGAGAGGGGGCTCCTAGTCTCACCAGCCCCTTTGTGTATACTCAAATCAGTCGGCATCGGATATAGGCACGCACAAAGGGTTGTCGTGCGGTAACCCGGGCCCCATGCAGCTTCGGGAAGGATTACCAGAATGGGTCTATTAATCCTGGAATTTTACGGTTTTTCTTCACCCCCCCCCCCTCCTCATCCAGGGTCTACAGGGTGTCCGCTTGCACTCGCCCTCGCTGCAGAAGATCCACCTGCTCAACCTGTGGTCCGTCCACTTCGTCAGCATCAGCGCGCCGTCTCTGCGCTCCCTGTGCGTGGACAGCGGCCTGGAGTCCAACGAGCGCCTGGAGGTGTGCGCCGCCCTGCTGCGGACGCTTCGTGTGGACGGCGGCGGGGTTCTGCGGAGCCTGACGGCCCGCTGCGGTCGCCTGGCCACGGCCGAACTCCGCGGCTGCTCGGCCCTGGACCCGCGCTGCCTGCACGGCTTCTTCCTGGACAACCCCTTCCTGACCGAGCTGCTCCTGGGCTGCGTCTGCGAGGCCGACGGTGACGCCGACGGCGGCGACGAGCTGTCCCTGGACTCGGCGGCCTGCCCCAGCCTGGAGCGGGTCTGCCTGCAGGCGGACTTCTCCTGCCGCGCCCTGCTGCTCCGCTGCCCCGGCCTGCGCGTCCTGCAGACGGTGGGCGACGCCGAGCTGCCGGCGCTGCGCCAGGTGGTGGTGGTGGCCGACCGGCTGCAGCGCGTCTCCCTGGTGGGGCTGCCGGGACTGGCCAGCGTGGTGGTGCAGTGCGACAGCGCCGACTGCATCGAGGCCAGCCTGGGCGACGGCCGCGGCGGACCGGGCGGCCACGCGGCCGGCGGCCACGGCCGCCCCATGTGCCTGCGCTCCTTCGTGGTGCAGGCCAGCCGCCGCGTGGGCCTGGTGCGGCTCTTCGACTGCTCCATCGGGGCGCTGATGCTGGGCACGCCCTGCGCCCGCACCGTGGTCCTCTACCGCTGCCAGATCTCCGACTACGCGCTGCGCATGGCGCTCCGGGCCTGCCCCAACATCGCCCACCTGGGCGTGGAGCGCTGCGACACCCTGACCGGCGTCTGCGTGCCGGCCGGCGCCTCCTGCCTCCGCTACCTGAACCTGTTCGGCTGCAAGAACCTCCTGCGCGTGGCCATCGAGTGTCAGGGCGTGGCCGCCGTCAACCTGGGCCAGTGCGCCAAGGCCCGGCTCTTCGTCCGCGGCATCGAGTACGACCTCGGCATGCACCCGCTGGCCAGCCACCCGAAGATCGTCCTGCCCCACCAGTCGCTGCGCTGGAGCCACGACCGCGTGCCTCAGCTCTTCATCAACGCCATGTGAAGGAGAGTCGCCTGCCGTTTGTGCAGCTCCTCCGCGTCACGTCAGCACGCTCTTCAACGTCAACATGCTCCCCTAGCTGCCTAAACAATTATTGTCGGACAGTGCGGACCAAGCGCGCTCGCTGTGCGCCACTTGCACTATGCCTGACCAAAGTATTGGAGGACTAGGGAGCATGTTGACATATAAGAGCGTGTTGGCACCGAGGAGCTGCACATCCGTTAGCCTATTTTGGCAGCCCACACGGAGCTCGATTGATCTGAGACGAAAACGACAACATTTGGCTCCGTGCGAAGATCGCTAGCTTCGAGAACTCACGGACTCTCGCACCACATCAGCAATTTCTCCTCACAGAGACCTTTCGTGTGAAACAAAAATTGATTCCCCCCCCCCGCAGAAAGCAGCCAGTCATCATTCCATAAGACTCGTAGTTTATCAACACTCTGACAAACAAAATGGTTGAGCGATGTCTGATTCAAACCAGCATTCTGAACGCCAAACGTCGGTGTATAACATTCAGCTGGTGTAACGTTATTGGCACACGGCCAACAATTGCTGATCAAACCAAACCCAAGGGGTTGAGAAATCGTTCATTCTGCCCGGCACGATTTGCCCGACATCATTAGGCCTCAGTACATAGACCTGCGTCCGAAACAAAAAAAATGATTCCCAAGAGACAAGAACTCGATCCTGTTCCATCGGGCTCTAACAGTTTATCGATCCGCTCATCAAAAAAAAGGTGATTGCGAAATACGAATCACTCCTCGAAATTACATAAAATTATTAGAACTGGGAACTATTGCTGGGAAAACCCCAGGGGAGTGTTTAAAGGAGTAGAGGGGGGAAAACCCGAAACTGATACCAAAAACCCCGACGATGTCTCGTCCTTGTCGTTCTGATTGTCTGCACGTAAAAATGACAGTTTTGGACTTAAATCGGGGTTCACTTGTCAGTGTCAGGGTCTTTCCTGTAAAGTTGTGCCTCCAATAATTTTGTGGTGATACTGTATTGAGAGCACTGGTTGAAGTGACAATCATTTTGGGCTCGATCGACCAGAAAGGAGGGGGGGGGGGGCTGTAGCAGAACACTGAGGCGGTCCGTGTCACCCCTCAAGTAGGTCGATCGTTCTCCATCTGCCCCGCGCATATGCCGTTGGCGGCGCCCTTGCGCTGGGAATCGGGCAGCCAGCACGTAAAGTCTGCGCAGCGGCAGAACAGACAAAAAAAGGCGCTCGACACAAGATGGCGCCGAATGTCAGTGACAGCGCACTCAACGTGCACAGTTCACCATTGTCTGATGTATTGTGTGTGAATGGAAAATAGCAGGGCTTTATTTTGTTTTTGTTGTAGTGCATGGGCTGGATATAGGGACCGCTTAAATCCTGTCATGGCCGCTTCACCGTACAGAAATCCGGTGCGGTGTGTCTAGATGCCACACGGGAGAGCAACACAAATCACCAGACCTATATACTCTGCTATCCAGGAGAAATTACTAGTCATCGTGGTTTGCTTAAAGACTCCAAACTGACCTTGCACTACGACTCACCTCACCAAAGATGCCAAAAAAGTAGAGCTAGGTAATAGAGCGAGATAATGTTCGCCACCTTCCGTTATGTTACCACACACACACATCCACTGGGTGCCCGCTTCACTGCATTCTACACGAAGCGTTGTCTCCGAGCACTAAGTGCCGTGTTGTACACAGAAGTTTAATCTAATAAAACGCCGCTAAAGCTGTGTGTATAGAAGGGAGGATTTAACCGAATAAAGTCCGAGATGGTGACGCATGGTAGCGCTGGTGACGATTATAACCTGGTCAAGATTAGCCCGTGTCCATGGCAACTGTCGTTGCGTCCAAAGTGTCGGGAAGGACGCGTGGGAGGGATGGGACACATTAGCGGGTCGCGAGGCATCTGTCGGTTGCGAAGAGAAGAGAGATAGACAGAGGGAGGGGAGGGGAGAGAGAGGGAAGGAGGGAGGGGAAGGGGGGAGAGAGAGAGATCAGGGAGAGGGCAAGAGAGAGAGTCATCGATACATAGAGATGAGAGAGAGGTAGATAAGTTGAGAGGGAGAGAGGGGCAGACAGACAAACAGAGAAAGAGACAAAGAGCTAGAGAGAGAGATTCGATAGAGAGAGAGGGAGGAGATGGAGAGAGACAGACGGGGAAATGGACAAGGGGACACAGAGAGATAGGGGATTGAGACGGAGACAGAGACACAAAGAGCGGCGAAGAGAGAGTAGAACGAAAGAGGGGATGGGGGCAGGGAGGGAGAGGGAGACAGACAGACGGTGATATAGACAAGAGCAGACTGACAGGAGAGATGGGATCTACATGGAGATAGAGACACAAAGAGAGGCAAAGAGAGAGCAGAAAGAGATAGGTGAGGGAGAGGCGGGGCTAGGAGAGAAAGGAGGGGGTAAAGCCCGTTAACGGCGGCTTATTTGATTATGACGGTGGGTGATGCAGACGGCATCGCCGAGCCGTCTGGACGAAAGGACGGCTGGCACGTGTGGTTGCCACCCGAATGTCTTCATCTGCACCGTACAATTAGATAATCTTTGCGACTGGGGCGTGCCATGCCGAGCCACGTCGAAGCCACTCCCAAAGGGCTCTCTCTCTCTCTCTCCCTCCCTCCCTCCCTCCCTCCCTCCCTCCCTCTCTCCCCCCCCCCCTCTCTCTCTCTCTCTCTCTCTCTCTCTCTCACGATGGCACGGCTGCACCTCATAGCCTATACCGTACGCCGTCATCTCTGACATCCATTTGAGAGGAAAATCGCATCAGAATGCAAGCTCCCCCATACAATGCGATATGACAGCGATGTTTCGTTAAAGCACCGTGGTTGGTATGATATCTATAGTTCCAAAATGTCACGCCACACTTGAAAATGTATCCGTATACGCGTGCACTAACCGTGCACAATGCTTATCTGCAATTCTGTTCCGGGAACTAAGACAGCCACGCTCCTGCATCAACTGAAAAGCAGCGGTTGGAAGAATGGACCCTCTATCTGCTGGCAGGGTTTTTGATGAGCTTTTGGAAAGATGTCTGTGCTCAAATTAATTATTAAGGGGCTCCACGGAAATTGTTCGCTTGTTCTGTTTGCTACCTCTGGCCCTATTGGCGAACCGTTGATGGCAGGCGTTGAGTGGGCGTTGAGACGTCCCCATGTCGATAATTTAACGGGTGTCTGTCTGAGATTATCCTGCATGGAGTTGACAAGGCAACCCCCAAAAAGTGTCTCGTGGTAATATGAACGCCTTGGGTGGGGAGGGAGGGAGGGAGGGAGTGGGGGTGAGAGAAAGGGAGGGAGGGGGAGGGGAGGGAGGGGAGGGAGGGAGGGAGGGGAGGGAGGGGGAAGGAGAGGAGGGGGAAGGAGGGCCGATGTAGAGAGGGTGGGAGTGGGGGAGGGAGGGGAGGGGGTAGGGATCGAGGGGCGGGGAGGCAGGGAGGGGAGGGAGGCAGGGAGGGGGAGGGGTGGGAGGCAGACAGACATGGAGGAAGGCAGGCAGGGAGGCAGGGAGGGAGAGAGGGAGGGAAGGAAGGCAGGGAGGCAGGGAGAAAGGCAGGGAGGCAGGCAGGCAGGCATGAAGGGAGGGAGGGAGGGAGCCAGACAGGCAGACAGGCAGACAGGTAGGGAGGCAGGGAGTTGGGGTTTGAATTTTGATCGTCGACGATGCGGTCCAACGCGGCAGCAAAAAAAACGGGTGGAGGATGGGAAATCCACTTTTCTCTCGGTAATCCAGTTTTCAGTCTCCACCCCGAAAAAAAGCCCCCCTGAAAAGAGAAAAACCCACTCCATGTGGCTAAGTGCTTTTTATCCGGCGTGTAGACCACGGATCCCCAGGAATCATTCTCCCAATAATTGAGTGCACCGTTCGTATTACCACGTGCCTTTTTTATCAGGGAGCTAGGAAGGTGACAATCGAGGAATTATAACAATCTGATTATGGCCTATCGTCTGCTGGCAAACTCCCACGCGAAAAAACACTCATTATTCGTGTTCCTCGCTTGGTCTGGAAGCCCGTTATCGTGAAGATGGATCCGAACAATCAGACATAAGTGGCTCAGGGTTTAGCAGTTGTCCGATAAGAGTAGGCAGTATATATCGCCAACTTCCACCAACAATTGCATCGTGCCCCTGAAAGTAAACTCATTATCTCACTAGATAATCAGGCAGCACTGTGGTGAAAAGGACGGGCCGGTTGGTCGTTTCTGGGTCGATAAAAGTTCGGTTGACTTCCGCGGGTCTATACCTATGCCGGCCGGTGATTTTTTTCCCCCGTACCATTAACGCTTCAGGTTGGCCTCTTAATTGCAATTGTGCGACTTGAATGAAGACAAGGGGGTAACTAGACTAGTGGGCGAGTTGGCAAGGGGCAAGTAGACTAGTGGGCGAGTTGGCTAGGGGCAAGTAGACTAGTGGGCGAGTAAACTAGTGGGCGAGTTGACAAGGGGTAACTAGACTAGTGGGCGAGTTGGCAAGGGGCAAGTAGACTAGTGGGCGAGTTGGCTAGGGTCAAGAAGACTAGTGGGCGAGTTGGCAAGGGGCAAGTAGACTAGTGGGCGAGTTGGCTAGAGGCAAGTAGACTAGCGCGCAAGTTGGCTAGGGTCAAGAAGACTAGTGGGCGAGTTGGCAAGAGGCACGTAGACTAGTGGGCGAGTTGGCAACGAGCCGCGGAATTCGCGTTGGTTATTTAAAGTCGTACAATTGCAATTGGCCAACTTGACGCGTTAGTGGTACGGAAAAAAATAATCGCTGCCGGCCGGCCGTACGCGCCCTGGCCGTGTCGCGATTTTTTCCCCGTACCACATAAACGCTAGGGGCCCGGCCCCCATTAATTATGTTTGTGCAGAAACAATTTACGGGGTGGGGGCAAGGGGGAGGGGAGAGGGCTATACCAGTTGAAGTTAAAGCTAGGGATAGGCTTTCGGCACAGCCAATAAAGGCTTTCTGCACAGCGAATACAACGTACGTGAACAATCTGAGACTCAATTCTTCATACTTTGTTTGTGCACAAACATAATTATCACGGCTCCATGGCGGTTTTTTTTTTGGTACGGAAAAAAAAAATCGCGGCAGGGTCACCTGGCTGTGACGTCGACACAGTGAAGCTACTCGGATGCATCGTTTTAATGGATGCAGTATGCATATGGTCGCTTCGCCCCCAAAAAATAATTTCAGTTAATGTAAATGTATTATTGTACAAGAAATGTGCATAATATAATATTATTTTCGGGCAAATGGTTTGGGGAAAACGTGGGCCTTTTTTATGGCAATAATTATGGCAAAGGCACGTAATAGCAATAGTCAGTCAGCAGAAACATTGACACGAATAATTTCAGACAAATTAAGTACAAGGTTCAAGTGAAAATGTCCAGTGCCGCCATCCAAACTGAAACTCCCGTATGTGAGTATTATCATAAGTGAACGTGAAGCCACTTTTGCACAGTGACCTTTGAAAGCCGATTATTGTATTAGTTTTTTTAGCCAGCGCTTCATCGAACCCGCTCGAAAGCGAGTGGTAAAAGAGAAGAGCGCCCTCTACAATCAAACCGTGGCAAGGAAACTAGAAAATATGTCAGCTTGTAGTTGGAAAGAGAACTATAAAAAAAAAAGGTTTCCAATGCAGTCGAAAATCCAAATTCATTTTCATAGTGCGTCACTGAACAACATAATATTCTTTTGTTTATGAGTCGACTTTGTAAAAATGAAATGTAAGACGATGAAATAATTAACCGTTATTTTGTCTTGTCACCATCTACACGTCCGTAAATAGCATTTACTTGTAAACATGGACGCCCCCACGATACATGTGATGTAGTATGTAGTAGTAGTACCATTACTACACTACAGAGTAGTAAGCATGTGGCCACGCAAATTCACATCGTCGAATTCCCTTGTTCTAAAAAACTTTGTAAACTGAAGAGAAAAAACCCACTCCGTTCGCAATGTTGGCATGCGGCCCGGGCCTGGCGAGACTGACACTGCTGAGGCCGTTCTGCTGGAGGGCCGCGTCACCCTCGGGGCTGTGGTTCAAGGAGGGGGACACGGCCGCCCTGACCGACTGCTTCACGGCGGCCGAGGTGCGGGCGTTCGCCGCGCTGTGCGGGGACGCGAACCCCGTCCACCTGGACCCGGACTTCGCCAAGAGGACGCGGTTCCAGCGCTGCATTGTGCACGGCATACTG
This sequence comes from Luidia sarsii, assembly GCA_949987565.1. Taxonomy (NCBI): domain Eukaryota; kingdom Metazoa; phylum Echinodermata; class Asteroidea; order Paxillosida; family Luidiidae; genus Luidia; species Luidia sarsii. Next base: position 32,421,469 of record OX465101.1, read on the forward strand.
GTCAACGGGTAGGTGCTTACTTCTGTGTACGATATGTTTGACTGCCAAAACTATATCTTTCTTGTATCGCAGTGGCTGTTGTTACGGCAGTCGTCTGTGTGGTTCCCTGACTTGATTGGATTTCGTCAGCATTGCAATTTGCAGGTTGGTTGAACCAGTCTATTAGCTGATAGTCTGGTTCCAAGAGCTAAACATCCTGACAAATACTGTGAAGTCAGGGAACCACACGGACGACTGCCGTAACAACAGGCACTGCGTTCTTGTATGCACTATTTTTTCGCAGTGGCTGTTGTTACGGCAGTCGTCCATGTGGTTCCCTGACTTAACGGTATTTGTCAGGATGTTTAGCTCTTGAAACCAGACTATCACTGGCAGCTAATACTTGTAATAGACTGGTTCAACCAGCCTGCAATGCTGACGAAATACAATCAAGTCAGGGAACCACACGGACTACTGCCGTAACAACAGCCACTGCGATATTTTTTTAAAAATTTAAGTCAACCCCGATGTTATCATGGATGATGTAAATGTAATTGATGTTACACACCTGTTTTTTATTTTGAATTTATTATTTTTTTAATAAAAAACAAATATTCGACTGGACCGGGGTTTCAAACCCAGGCCTCTTGTTTAATGTACCAGTACTCTAGTCTTAGGCCATTTACAAAATGAAGGCTTAGGCTTCGTCTCCGTCTGACAAAACCTGAAAATCCAGGTTGTGGTTTATTTATGAATTTGAAGGTCTGTTGGCTTGATAGGCACAGGGTAATCAACAAGAAACTGGGGCCAAACGCTTGCTCCTAGATGCCTGTGAGATTATAACGAGTAAGATAAATAATGACCGAAGCCTAAGCCCAAGCCTTCATTTCGTAAATGGCCATGGTCTTTATCATTATCACCTGAGCTACCCGGCCCTCAGGTGGAGTATGAGTCATCTATCTTTGCTCAGTTTGCTCATAGAGCATGCAAGGAACACCCAGTGTAACAATACTAACACCCTGACGTCAGAGGGCGCTGTTTATATTGACCATAGAGCTTTATAAAATGAGCTCAATGATATTGACTTATTTGTTGTCTTATCAGCCACTCAATAAGGTGAATGTCTGGACTCTGGATGTTAATGGAAACTAATGATTTAATGATCAACAATATGGTCATGGATTGAGCCAAAAGAAATCCATCCTTAGTTGCTTTTCCATCTTGATATGAAAAAATATAGTGTCTGTTTTATTTACACATTTCTTACATTTTATCTGCATCCACTTTGTATGATCCCCATACTGCAGAAGCCAGGTTGTTTGCATCTGAATAAATAGTGGGGTATGACTATGATCCCTGGAGACATGAAGCATCTAATGGGTAAATGTCGACTAGTGCCCCCACTTCGGCAAAGACTAGTTGACTATTTAGGCCACTATCTAAGAGCTGGGTAGCTCAAAGTCAAACGATATGAGAGCTGGTATGCAAATACAGAGGTCTAGGATTCATTTCATGCCCTGGTCCAGTCAAAGTTTTCTTTGCCATTTTTCTTCTTTTATTTTCCCCCAAAAATTACTTCCATGTAAATATTGTTTGTTTTTCTAAGTTGCTTTGAATGGAAGCTTTACTCTTGTTGTCCCCATTTACAGACTGGTCTCCGCTGTGTTGGGTACCAAGTTGCCGGGGCCAGGCACAATTGTCTTGTCCCAGATGTGTGAATTCCCTGCTCCTTGTACGTAGAGTCGTAGACTCACTCTTCTTCTTCCCTTGACCTTTCATTTCACAAAATAATTGGGCCTAAGTTGTGGGGTATCAAGGTTAAGGCTGCCCCTTTGATAGTTGGTGCCTCAGGCATCCTACCAAAGGCAGTAGAAAAGCCCCTTGACAGTGTCGGATCATTCGGAAAGGTTGAGTTACTCCAGAGAGCGGCCCTACGAGCAACAGTTAGGATCCTGAGGGAAAAACATCAAGGTCTAAGCCTAAGGGACATAGCTTGATCCGAGGTGAATCCAGCGCAAATAACAATAAGATCTTTCAATTTGTTGTGAGACTTTATCATAATAACACAAATACTATTAGTAGCAGTAGTCGAACAAATAAACAAATAAAGGAAAAACTCACTGGGAACTTTTGAACAAATTTCAAAATGGCAAAGAAAGCTTTGACTTGGACCGGGACTTGGACCCGAGACCTCCGGTTTTAGTGGTACCGGTACCCAAAACCGGAGGTCTGTAGTTCAAGTCCCAGTCCAGTCAAAGTTCTCTTTGCCATTTAAAAAAAATAAATAATAACAATTACAGGTATTTATGAAGTGCCTTTGCAAAGAGATCGAAGCCCTGCACAAAAAATTAAGAAAACAAAGGGGAAAAGATTGGGGTTACTGGAACCCCCCCCCCCCCACAAAAAAAAAATGTTTCAAGAGTCAAGACGTTTCCTGAAAATAATGGTAGAACGTGCATTCCTGATGTTGATGGCGAATTGGGGATGGTGTTCGTGTTCCACAGTTTTAGACCAGCTCTGAAAGATTTTGAACCATTAGAAATAGATGGAAGAAGTTGGTCATAAGAAGATCAGAGTCCCACTCTGCTGGGTTGACTGGAAGGTAAGAAGGAGAGACACCGTGCAAGCACTTGTAAACCTTGAGGAGAAATGCCATAGATAAACACTTCTTGGGGTCCTTGCCCGATTTTGTCGGAAGGGAAGTCATGTGTCGTTGAATCCCCTTTGTCCGCAGTGTTTGTCGGGGAACCAGTGACCGCCCAGATCACAGTGGTCAGCATTGACCGGCGCCTGGTAACCTGCTCGGCCTCGTGCCTGGCCACTGACAGGAATGAGGTGAGAAGTTTGAGGGATGGCAAGCAGGTTGACCAACCGTCCCAGACTGGTCTTCTCTCCCTCTCTCTCTCTCTCTCTCTCTCTCTCCCTCTCTCTCTCTCCCTCTCTCTCCCCCTCTCTCTATCTCTCTCTCTCTCTCTCTCTCTCCCTCTCTCTCCCCTCTCACCCCCTCTCTCACACCCCTCCCCTCCCCTCCCCCTTTTCTGTTGAGTTTTGTGTGCTCTGAGAAGAACCAAGGGTCTCAACCTTTAAGAAACGGGATACTCTGTCTGTCATCAGGAGACTTGTGATTTCAACTGGGAGATGGGCTTATGTTCCAAATGTTGAAATGATCACTAATTCATTCATTTTTATATTGTGTGTCATGTAGGTGGTGCTCACTGGGTCTGTTAGACTTCTTGCACCCAGGAGGAAGCCTGAGCTGCATGAAAGCTGACATCAACTACACGTACCACAGTGAGCAGAGGCTCTACTAGTGTGTAGTACCAGTCAGAATCAGTGGAATTTGCATCCGTGAATGTAAGCTGGCTGTGTATAAGTTTCAGTTTAAACGTAATAAATACTCATCAAACAAAATGCCGTACAAAATGCTAGAGAAAGAAGGAGATAGAGAGACACTCAGGAAGGCTGGAGATAGGAATTAACATTCCTTAGTTTAAAAATGGGCAATATCGTAGGCAGGGCAAAGCAAGAACCAGGAAGGGAATTCCAGGTAGAGGCAGAACGAGGGAAGAAGCTGTTCCGATACCTCTCCGTTCTACACTCTTAAAGGGATAACGCAACATTGGTCAAGGTCAAAGAATAGCATCCATATGATACCTTGTCTGATTTAACATATGCATGAAATAACACACCTGTGAAAAGTTCAGCTCAAATCGCCAACCCAGTCTCGAGAAAATAGTGAAAAACCGCTTCATTTGTTTACCACACTGAGCTATACAGAATGTGTATCATGTCAGACGTGCTATTTTCAGCCACCCGTGGGAACTTGGGGTTGGTCAGGGTTCATCTCTAACACCCACAACAGTACACGCACAGAGAGAGAGAGAGTGGGCCCGGGGGAGAAAAATCAACAAGAAGGGGCGACTGAAGATGATGGAAGGATGCTTTCTTCAATCGGGATCTGAGTGCTCGAATCAGAGCCTCCTGTCATGTAGACCTCATGGCATTGTCATCAGTGGCCCTTCTGCATAAACCCCCATACATTCCAGGTCAGAAACTGTTTTGCCTAAAGGCCTCGATCGGAAGGCCATGGGTTTTTTTTTCAACCTTGACTATTGCTCCAGGGCTGGATTTCACAAAGCCTTACAAATGCATCTCAGCAATGGATAACCATAGCTGCCAATCTATCTTAAAGGAAATTAGGATACATCTGCTAAAAAAAAGAGGAATCACAGAGCAAACTACATAGGAATACAGTGTGTATTCCCTAATCGGAATCTGTTGTCAAGAGCAAAGTGATACAAAGTGATCCATTTTTTACCAAAAGAAAAATGAGTCCTCTAAAATAGGAATGGTTGACTGCTATATGGATAACTAAGTTGTGATAGGTCTTGTGGTTGCTGTGCATCGCTCATCATAAGGTTTGATGATTGATGAGTTTGGTGAAATAGCCTGCTGGGCTGGTCTCTCCATGGTGTCTGTCTTCCATCCAACAGCTGAACCTATCTTTCTCAGGATCTAATGAGTTGATTGAAATGCTATTGTCTTTGAAATTAATACCAGAAATGGAAAGCAAAAAAAGTTTCCGATGAAGAAGAAATATCTCCTCAAATATACATAAGAATATTGTTTTAGTTTTTTAGTTTGTTCATACCACGTAATTATCGAAGTACATATGATTAAAAGTTTGTTGAACATTTTGAAATTGTTTTGCTTTTCCGAACCAGCTCCACATTCTCCATTCCAAATAACAGGACATCTGACCTCCACGGTATGCGTTTTGTTGGGGGTTCTTTTGAAGAGGGGGTGGTTGTGGTTTCAAGTTCTCTGCCTGTGGAGTCGTTTAGTTTCGGATCAGAAGGTCAAAGATACCGGTAAAATTCTATTGTGTAGGGGCTTTAAATGCAGCGACTATAATCAACTCCTAATATTCCAGCCATGAATTCTGCTTCTGACAACCTGTGGAATCAATGCTTCGTCTTCCGTGGAATTCGGACGATACGAGGCCTTCAATGACACCATTTGGTTTCTGAAGTAGAGGGACGGGACTCGAAAAAGGGGCAGTAAATCGGCTTGGGAACAATTTACGTTTGAGGAGGATTTTTTTCTGGGGGCAATCACCCCCAAACAACATTCCGCTAACGGAACAAAAATCGCCAGCAATCGGAGAGATGATTAAGGTTCAAGCTATACAGTTTTAAGTAACCGTAACTGAGAGACCCCCCCCCCCAAAAAAAGAGGTGTTTTTGCGCTGAGGCATTATGGAAAGTGAATGAATGTGCATGGCATGCCACACGCACAATGAGTTTCAGTGAACTTAGACCATTGATAGCCAGTCCCCTAAAACCTGACATTCTGCCAGACGGTGGTTTGGGGGAAATTTGCTTCAAATATTGAATCAATTGCATATAGATAGGTTGAAACATCACAAGTGGCCTATAAGGCCATCCTCATACTTAATCATCTGTTGGGATATATTTCTCGTTATTATTGATGGAATAAACTACTATATCGGCCGATGTATTCAAGTCATTATTTTTTTATGTTTTGTGTTTCTCTTTGTTTTTAAATGCATTTCATTACTTTTATTGTACTTATTGTATTGTATTATTTTTGGAGCGGGGGAGGGAAGCTAGTCTTGTTTAAAGGCGTTGTCAGACTTATAAAAGTGCATGTATTTCTAGGCCAGTGATCAAAAGAAGGAGGGCACTAGTTTTACACAGCGAAGAAATGAGGGCGTTTGATTTGAGCCGTCTTGATACGGGCGATTCACAATAGCGCGCCCTCAAGAGATTGAAACGCATTGGCCGATCACAATGCACGGAATCTGTCGACCCCATTGATCTCCATAATTAGTAAAGATGGAGATCAATGGTCGACCCAAATGCACATCTGGAAAGACAGATTCCGCGCTCTGTGATTGGCCAATGCGTTGCAAACTCTTGAGGGCGCACTTTTGCTGCCGTTTACGAAATGAAGGCTTGGTTTCGCTCGTATTTATCTTGCCCGTTATGTCACAGGTATCTTGAAATAATCGTTTGTCCCCAGTTTCTTGGTGAATACTACATAATATCGAGTCAACAAACCTTTAAATTTGGCAACAAACCACAACCAGGATTGTCAGGTTTTGTCAGACGGAGACAAACATACCGGTCCTTTGGCGCGCTCTTGGAGCTCTGAGCATGCGCACAACACCTGGAAAAGGGGCGGGCACAGACGTCTGGTGCTGCCACCACGTGATCCATCAAGGGCTCCCATTGGTCCTCGCTTTGGTGCGTACGAGCTCAAGAATGCGACCGGAACGTGGCCCATTTTGTGACACCTGGAGAAACTATTAACACCGCCGCTTCGATTCTCTGAATGCCTCGGTCGACACTTTGATCCGATATATCCTCCTGGGTGTTGTTCGGTCTTCCACAAAAATGCCATGAATATCCCCCGCCAGCGGTACGTGTATAGGCCTACATATGTGACCCGGCACAGCGACATGAGGAATATCCCACCAAAACACTTTTCGAGTAAACAACGTATCTTTTCAATTCGAAAAAAACAAATGGATTTTCGGAATGTTAATGTATTGGAGGATAATATTTTCAAAGGATTTTTCCGATATCCGCCTCTAAATGTTGAAAAACGAGGATTTCGGGGGAGTGTTTGTGTACTGTTTTCATGAAAATGTAAAGTTCCTGCTGTTATGATACTTGACTAGCGGAGGACGACTCAAGAACACAAGCCAAAAGAACTTCTATAGTGCTTCAACATAATTTAATACAACTAATAAAACATAATTATAAAGTCTAACTCCCAGCAGCGGTGACGCTCCAAGGACAGGCCGACGGCTACTCGCTTGTGTTGGGCGTGTCTTAGTCTTATATAGCCCAGGATCTATGTTATATCACTACGCCGGAACAGTCCTTTAAAGTAGTCCCTTAACATATGCCCTCCCCTTCCCTTTTTTTAATTTTTTTTTTATGCTTGTGACGTAAAACATCTGTATAAATGATCTTATACTGCCGGCCGGGCTTAACTGCAGATGTCTTAACGATCACAGTAAAACTCTAGAGTTAACCATCATTTTTGTTTTAATTTAAAGCCCGAATTTATAAATTCACCCATGATTACATTTAAACATTTAACCAAATACACATAATATATTTTGTTGTAATGTCAAATAATACATTTGTTTAACACACTTGTTTAACACACTTATTTAACACACTTGTTTAACATACTTGTTTAACACACTTGTTTAACACACTTGTTTAACGTACTTGTTTAACACACTTGTTTAACGTACTTGTTTAACACACTTGTTTAACGTACTTGTTTAACGACGCACCGATTAGTCCCTTTGGGCCCCAGTAGGTAAAATCTATTTACTAATTCGCACAGGATGACTTTTAATATATTCTAAGGTTGCTTCATTTAGGTGTTCTACTGGTTCCCATGTATTATCTTTAGAGGGGAAATTCTTCCATTTAATGAGATAATTTAATTTTCCGTTCTTAAACTTCCCCCTGATAACCCTCTCAATCTCAAATTCCTCTTCAGTAGCTGGTGTCATAATGGGTAAACCCGGAATATGCACTGGTTCCGTAGACTTAGAACAGAGTCCGTGTCTGGCCAACAACGGTTTCATAGAGTCCATGGGAAAGTCAGAGTCGCATAGTCCTTGTAGGGGAGTGCAGTTTTGGTTTTCAGGAGTGACATCCGGCGACGGTCGACGATATCGATCGTAGGCAAATTTCATACGGTTCACATGAATCGGAGACGGCAACAGTTTGTGGTTTTCCATGTTCCTCACCATGAAATTAGTTGGGCCGGTTTGCTTAACAAGCAGATATGGGCCACACCAAGGATGTAGTAGTTTCTTGGAGAGGCCAGTTGGTGTACTGGGGAAGTATATAAATACACAATCTCCCACTTGATATTCGACGTGGGTTGCACGGTCGTCGTAGCGTGTCTTCATCGCCTCCTGGTGTTTTTGGAGATGCTGTCTCGATACTTCTCGAAACGTTTCCAACTGGTTGACGAGATTGTGTATATGTTCCCTGACAGTCCTGCATTGTATCTCCTCCGGTTTCAATAACGACGCATCCAATGGTAGAACTGCCTCTCTTCCGTACAGGAGGAAGAATGGACTGAAGCCGATGCTGTTGTCCGCAGGGCTGGAGCGATAGGCAAATTGAATTGCCGGGATGTAGTCGTCCCAATCTGTATGAAACTTGTTAGCATAATGTGAGATAGTATCCAAAATAACAGAGTTAAATCGCTCTTGAACAGCATTACATTGGGGATGATATGCACTCGTATTCACTTTATCAGTTTTCATTATGCGACATACTTCCAGCATTAATTTACTCAGAAAATTCGTTCCTCTGTCACTTAAAAGAATTCGAGGGCAACCATGATTACATACAATTTCTGTGTAAAAGCTGGTAGCCACCGTCCGGGCGTCTATTGATTGAACAGGTACCAGAATTGGCCACCGTGTACAATGGTCGGTGAAACACAGTACATACTTATTACCGGATTTACACACTGGTAGTGGACCTAGTACATCTACGCTAACTCTTTCAAATGGACCTGGTACCGTCATTGTCATGAGAGGGGCAATCACTTTATGCCTAGGGGTTTTTCTGCGGGAACACGATCTACACGATCTAATCCAATTGTCAATGTCTCGATACATTCCCTTCCAAAAGTATCTCTGCCTAATTTTGGCGTAAGTCTTCTGGATACCGAAATGGGCAGCCAGAACATCATCATGAAGAGCAACTAGTACATCGTCAATGTAGTCCTGGGGAATATATAACTGTATCGTAATTTTCTCTGGCATATGACCTTTTCTCGAAGTGTGCCAAACATGATACAAAACATCATCCTGTAGCAAGTAATTCTCAGCTTCCAGGATTATTTGTCGGGCCTTATTATCATCCTCAGGTAAATCTTGCATTTTTAGATATTTTATCAGTCCGCCAGCAAATAAGTCTTTCTCTTGTGAAGATTTAACTTTATTAATATCAATTTCTTCATGTATGTTAAGCACAGGTTTATGCTGATCTGGTACCTTTGCCAAATTACTCAACCTTTTCCCCTTTTGATATCTTACATTTCTAGCGGAATAAATATGACATTTTGTATTGCATGGAACAAAACAATCATCAAGGCTTCCAAAATCAAACGGAATCCAATTTGAATTGGTGAGTTCTAGGTTTTTTGAGAGGGGTAAAGATTCATCATTTGTTGTGGGCAGATCACTACTACATTTCTGGGAAGGGCATTGGTTCTTTCCTACAATTCTACTCAGGGTGTCTGCATTCTTAATAGAACTACCTGGCCTGTGTATTATCTCATAATTGTAAGATTGTAACATTAATGCCCAACGAGCAAGTCTTCCCGTAGTGGGTTTACGACTAAACAGCCAACAGAGTGCTTGGTGGTCAGTGATTATCTGAAATTGTGGACCATGAAGCAAGTATGAAGAATACTTCTTTACTCCATCTACGACTGCCAAGGCCTCAAGTTCTGTAATGGAATAATTTCTCTCTGCCTTAGTTAAACATCTTCCACCAAAAGCAATAACCCTCTCCGTGCTATCTTGATTTTGTGATAATATATATGCTAAACCAGTAATGGATGCATCTGTTTGGAGAATAAATTTGGAGCCATCAAATCTTGGAAAGGCTAAGATAGGCGGTTCTGTTAGTTTTTGTTTTAATTTTGCAAAAGCCTGTTGACACTCATCAGACCATATAAATGGTACACCCTTCCTTGTGAGTTTTGTCAGTGGCTCCACAATTTGGCTATACTGGTTTACATACTTTCTATAATATCCAGTAATTCCTAAAAAGGATTTCACCTCTGATACATTTGAAGGTACCGGATAATTTCGGACGATACTGGTTTTTGCTGGATCAGTTGCTATTCCATCTTGCGATATAATATGACCCAAGTAACATACCTTATTTTCTCCAAATGTACATTTTGGGGGTTTCAACTTCAATCCAGCTGATCTGTATCGATCAAAAACTAGTCGTAGATGCTCCAAGTGATCTGGAAAAGATCTCGAATAAATTATAATATCATCCAAATAGATCAATGCAATTCTCCAATGTAAACCTCTGAGTATTTCATGCATAACACGTTGAAATGTGCTAGGAGCACCATGTAAACCAAATGGGAGGACATTAAATTCATATTGACCTTCTTGTGTGACAAACGCTGTTTTACTTTTTGACTTCTCCTCCATTGCAATTTGCCAATAACCAGACGCCATGTCAAGAGTGGAAAAATACGAAGGTCGGGTTTGGCCTAAATTATTCAAAGAATCTTCAATGTTGGGTAGTGGAAAATTATCACGTTCGCTTATTCTATTAATAGGTCTGAAATCAACACAAAAACGAAAGTCGTTTGTCCCCTTCTTTTTAACAAGTACGATACCACTCGCCCAGGGTGACGTGGAGGGTGAAATTATATTCTCCTTCAACATTTTTTGAATTTGTTCTCTTATTACCGTCTGTAAATGAGGGGGGTGCCTATACGGCCGAGACCTAATTGGGGGGTGATTGCTAGTGTTAATACTATGTTTTATCTCTGCGTAATGTCCCAATGGACTACCAGACGCTTGGAAAATATCTATATACTCAATTATTAATGACTCAAGATCCCGAGCTTGCTCTTGCGTCAGATTTACATTCGACATGTTTACCTGTCCAATAACCTCCCTGATTTGTTCTTCACGAGTGTGTTTAGATTTCTGATTTTCTCTATCTTTTGATACATTAGAGTCTTTGGCGGATGCCGTAAACGGATAGATGTCTTCGTTTCTAACTACTGAGAATATCCCTATTTTTGTATTGGGATATAGTTTTACACTATGATCAGACGGGTTAAGTAACATTACTGTGGTTTTAGTAGATGTATTTTGTTTCCTAGTTTTTGAGACTCCATTCGCCAAAAATAGCCCTAAATTGGTTGCTACTCTTGTGGCTTCGCATATGCCAACCAAGCCAGTGGGCAAATTATTTTTCATTTTAACTTCTAGCATTACTTGCGTCCGAGGTGGAATTTCAAGTTTAGAAGTTGTACGAATCTGGTGTTTGCTGTTAAGTCGAACCTTATTCGAAGCGAAACACATTTTAGCATTTTGTTCCCCCAGGAATTGTGCACCCAAAATTAAGTCGCGATCCAAATTTGTCGCCACATGCATAGGTATACAAAATTCACAATCAGATATAGTGAGAGGAATTTTTGCTATCCCAGTAATATTCAGGCATGAGCCGTTAGCTGTGGTTGCTTGAGAGACACTGCAACTCTGAATATAAACTTTCTTAGATAGATCTGAATCCCTTAGGCACCTTTCGCTAATCAGGTTAATATTAGCCCCAGAATCTAAAAGGCAAGGTAGGGTTTTTGATCCAAATTTTACATCGATACAACATCCCTGCATTGTTAAGTCTATTGTCTGACAACCAGCGTTAACCCCTTCACCTACTCTTAAACCATTAGTGTTCTTGAGTCCTTGGGACTTAGTAGGCGGGGTCTTTAGTTTAAAGGATACCCTTGGATGTGGAATTTAGAATGGCATGCAAACTGCATATGGCCTGGTTTACCGCAACGAAAACAAATAATCCTGTTTTGTTTGGAATAGGAACCCGAGTGCGAACCCCTTTCGTTCTGCTGCGCATTCTGGGGTCCCTGCCAGTTCTGCTGACAATGAGTGAAAGGCGGTGGGTTGGCCAGGTCATTCACAACCGTTTTTAGTTGCGCTATTTCACAATGCAGTTGTTGAATGGCCGTTGCGTTATCCATTGAGGAATGGTTAGGGTTAGGGTGTGGTGACGCAACCTGCGTTGAATGTGCTGAGCGTGCCACTGATGGCTCTGCCACAATTTGAGCAAGGCGTGCGTAATGGAGTGCACGGCTCAATGAATCGGGTTCTTTAGAAATAACGAAGGCCTTCAGAGGGGGCTGCAAACCCCGAATAAAATGAGTTAGTCTCTCCTGGTCTGACTTTTGCAATTTGTGACTTAACGAAGATATATCTGAAAAATAGTCATCCAACGATTCAGATTCTCTCTGGGTACGAGAGGCCAAATTGGTTTCGTTTACCCACTTTTGATTTTTTCCCTGGAAATTGTCGATTAGGGCCGACTTCAAACCTTCATATGTGGCCTTTGTGCTTTCATCAAGAGTTGCCAGCCAAATTGCTGCGTTTCCTGTGAGTCTCAGACTTAATGCTAAATGTATTTTATTTGGGGCAAAATCCCTTAGTTTAGCGTTCAGCTCAAATCTACTTAGAAACACGTCCAGATCTTCATTTGGAGACCCTGAATAGTTGTCCTTAAAATATCCTTCATATTTTGCCATGCCTATTCCTATGTCTGTTTCTTCAAGTGAATTTTTACTCTCTTTTGCCATAGATTTACCAGATGGGAGGTTTAACAGTTGGAACTTAAATATGCAATACACAAATTACTAAATAGAATACAAATTATACAACACAAATTGCTTACCCCAAATCAGTGCGTCGGGAGCAACCGTCAGACTGACCTCAGAGAGTCCCGCTGCCCGGATTCTCCACCATATGTTATGATACTTGACTAGCGGAGGACGACTCAAGAACACAAGCCAAAAGAACTTCTATAGTGCTTCAACATAATTTAATACAACTAATAAAACATAATTATAAAGTCTAACTCCCAGCAGCGGTGACGCTCCAAGGACAGGCCGACGGCTACTCGCTTGTGTTGGGCGTGTCTTAGTCTTATATAGCCCAGGATCTATGTTATATCACTACGCCGGAACAGTCCTTTAAAGTAGTCCCTTAACACTGCCTTTTTGAATGGCCGCTTTCGAGGAGTTAAAATGGCGCTGTGTCTGGTACCAAATGAACGAGCGAAATCCTCTTGTACTATTGACAACAAAATTCACACGGAAATAATTTTGATATAATTTGAAAGGTAATGGTATACTCTTTCACATCATTAGAAAATCTCAAAATCTCAAAAGTGGGGGTTATTCCTCATTATGCTGTGCCGGGTCACATATATATATGGCAGCCCTGCGCGTGGCTTGGCAATAGAAGCTTTTCCGGGCAGCTAGCCATGGGTGAGCTTTGGGCGGTTTAATACCAACATGAACTTTTGTGTACCTCATCACTCAATATTATGAAACTCTACACCTACCCTTTACACCATTGGTAAAAGTCAGAAGATTGCCACAGTTTGTGTGTTAAACTATTAAACTTTCCAACAAAGAAATCTTGCGAAGGTCTTAGATCAAATGATAATCTGAGAAAGTAGAAAAAAGGCAAAAAACCGTCACGGTTTTCGCACCGTTCTGTAGTGCAAGAAATAGTTTATCACTCGGGAGTAATTAACTATTTGTCGATGTTTGAATGAAGATTTATTGAGTAGTTCAACATCCAAGACCGTAAGATTTCAGCCTGAGGATTCTATCACGACCATCTACAAACTGTGTAAATTAGAAGGAAATCTGTGGACATCGACGTTTTCCGATCTTCCCAATGTTAGGCCTTTAAAAAAAAATGCCACTGGCATTTTTAATGTCACTGGCACCTTTAAAAAAAAATGCCACTGGAGATCTCAGAGGAATAAGAGTCGAACTATGTCTTGGATGTGACCGCAAACACGCACTCATCCCACGGCTCATATAAGAAGTACGCCTACAGTGTAGTGGGGTTGGTTTTTCAATGTTCGATTATGTTGAGGCCTTGATTTCTATCCAGGCAGAGTACATGGCAAGAGTCCAGGCAAGAGCATCGTCTTGCTTATTGATGGAAAGCAGGATTTTCACTGGATTTATCAAAAACTTTGAAATTTGTATCGCCGCATTCAACAAGTTGGTCGCCGACTCCTTTCAACTTTTCCATTCCGAAGATGAAAAGCTATTGTTTTTGTTCTGATTTTTAGCTTTTCCGCACGCTTCAGTGAAGCGGAAAAGCTATTGTTGTTGTTCTGAATTTGTTTAGCTTTTCCGTCGCGAAGCGGAAATGCTATTGTTCTTGTTCTGATTTTTTGTTTTAGCTTTTCCGCCGCGAAGCGGAAAAGCTATTGTTTTTGTTCTGATTAGCTTGGGAAACGGTGTATCCCAAAATTGCCATAATTACGTCACTAGCGGTCACGTGTAATGAGTTTTGTACGCGGCTTTGTTGTCAACCGTACAATCGACTGCCTCTCTGAATCCAATTGATTGCAGGCTTTCTACCGGGAATAATTTGATCATTAACCTGATGGGGTCGTCGAACAAATTTGACAGTGTGACATTGTCATGCTACATGCAAAGTCGTTCTGCGAAACAGCTGGTGTTTTCCCCTGCACCTCTAGTTTCATTATAATTATACGCTTGAGTTACACAGACCGAGTGTTAAAACAATCCTAGCTCTACTGTAAACCATATTGGCACGATTTGCCTTACTTTTGCCATCGTCTAAAAACCGCCAAGTTGAAGATAAAACCTTTCTGCGGCCTCAAACTAGTACAGAGGCTGAGTGGACTTGTATACCCAGCTTGGCTGCAACCATGTCCGGGCAACAAACTCCTTCGACCAGACAGGTTTTGTCCGGGCTGGCGCTGTTTTTTGCACTCACAGAGATGATTGGGATTTGCATCTTCAACAGAGGCGGCATATTAACGTTAGAGACACCACCACCGCTGGGTCGCTGTGAGGTTTCAGGCAACGGCAGAGGTTTCGACGGCAGGGCCGGGTCCAGGCAAGCGTGTAAGAGACAGACACCGGTCAAATTTGTTGACACTCATCCTTGGTGCGCGGGCAAGCCGGGCCAACATCTATGGACGGTGAACGGGACCTCCGTGCCTAACGTCACCATCACGTCCGCTCCAAACACGTCCGGCAGGAACGACACCAGGAACGAAACGTATTTCCTGACGGCCGTCATCCTTGTCCGTATCTACGCCAACGATCTCAAAAACTTCACCAGCAACGAGCTGATCCATTGGCTGCAGTTCATGAGCTACGCCGGAGTGGAGCACGTGTATCTCTACGACGGCTACTTCTATCAGAACGAGTCCCAGAGAGATGTCGTGAGCTGTTTTATCAAGAGTGGCTTCGTGACTTATATGGACTGGCACCACAAAGCGGTGGATGTCGACAATCTGCACCGCGGGGTAGTCACCCAGCAGCCCGCTTACCAGCATTGCCTGGAGACATTCGGCCACCAGTTCGTCTGGCAGACAGCCACCGACATCGATGAGTATCCCCACTGCCCGTCGGACCGAGGTCCTGGCTTCCTGGTCCGCCTCGTCCACCGGGTGCTCTCATTCTGGGACGACAAGAAGCCCGAGAAAGTCGGCCAGATCTACATGCAGAATTTCCTCTTTCTGGGCCCGCCACCCGACGTGGACGGACACCCGATCCTCCTCGACCGGTTCTGGAACCGCACCAGCAAAGTGTGGAATATAAATGTGAAGTCAATCCTGCTGGCTAAAGGTGTCAGAAAAAAAAGGGTACACCGGAACATCCTTTTCAAGGGTTACACGTCCTTCTACGTGCCGACGAACATTATGCGGATGAACCACTACCAAGGAGCCAGGTATTACTTTGACCATGAATATGATGCCAAACTGAAGAAAACAGTCATGGTGGAGGATCGCGGTATGAGTACAGCCGTCTCCATGCTGGAACTCTGCCGTGCGAGGTGTCCCGTAGGCTGCTGCATTTGAACACACTCCATCGGGACCCGGTATCGTTTGCCTCCACACTAATATACTTCTTTCTTAGAATTTTGTCCGGTGGGTTAACCAAGCAGCTCATCCTGGTCTGGGCCCATTTTTTTTCATAGAGCCGCTCAAACGACATTGCTGAAACGCAAAAAGTCATGATTCATGGGATCAGCTAGACAACCCAAACTCATGCCCAATAAATAGTGCGCACTGCCCTATCAACGCGCGGTACGAACGTGTGCCGACATGGACGCGCATCCGCCATTGCCAAAGAGGGCAACTTCAGCTCAAAGTGCCCGGATGTCAGTAGCAATCGCGCGTAATATGAATGGGGGAAAGTATAGCTGAAAGTTTGTGAATGCTGAAACCAATTTTTTTTTTTTTTTTTTTTTTTTTAGTAATGAACAAAAAAGCGCAATTTAAGGGCCCGGGCCCCAACGGATTCTTCGCACGTCCGCTAAACTTTCAGGTGATGGCGGTTGTCACTGTGTCCGGCCAACTGTTAGCGATATTTCCTTTCTAAAACTGCTGCGCTAATGAGCCGTTTTGGGGCACTCACAGAGATGATTGGTATTTATATCTACATCAGTGGCGGCATTTTTACGTTAGGAACACCGCCACCGCTGGGTCGCTGGGAGGTTTCAGGCAACGGCAATTCGAAACAGTTCGCTCGGGGAATCGACGGTAGGGGTAGTGCACAAGGGCTAACCAGTCGGTGTTACGTAATCACTTTGCGCCTCTCGACCAATCGGAATGCCGCAGTTGGCCCCACGTAACCCATCATGGGCATAAAATGAGGAACAGGAATATTCCTTTTTGGGCGGGGTGTAGGTATATTTGTGAGGGGCTATTGAAAAAAAAAAAGAGCTTATCGCTTATCTCATAATTAGGCATTACGCGGCATGAAGGAATTCTAATAGCATAATAGATTGTATTTTCCGCGTAATGTGAGGGTAATGTACACCTACGATGAAATGTATTACCCGCGATATAAAATGATACGGTCCCACGGGCAAACCTCACGTACTCGGCTATTGCGTAACATGATCGTCCCTACGATCATAGCCTTTGTATTGGCACAATAAACCATGTGACGTCACTTTAATGAGTCATCGCGAAGAGGGTAGGCCTAAACAAAGTTGGCCGGCAATCTCGGCTATCGGGCCCGTCGAAATTCGCGGTGGTTTTAAACGCTCACATTATGCACTTGTAATTAGCGGTCCTAATGTAATCGAGAGGCAAACGGGTATAATCCTCCCGACAATAAACTGAACTGTACGCGGCATCAGTCGACCTGTACGTGACGTCTACATTAACCCGTAAACAACGCACTGTACTCGAAGGGGGACTATTGTGTCGGTATTTTTCTTGTGGGTAATTTATGATCTAATTTTAAGGATTAACCCTATCTGAACTCGGGGGGGGCTCGGAGTCCCCCTCCATATTTATTATTACAGCACCGCGACCGCTAAGAATTTTGGATTCTCGCGTCATGACCATTCCCCCTGTTGCCTTGGGCACATTTTGATTCCTAATTTGTCCATATCGGACATACCCATCTGGTGTTACATGTCAGTTAGTATGCATAGGTCATTACAATTGCATATATATATTTGTGTACAATTTCAAAGTGCCAGGCAGTGGCTTGCATTTCTTTATGAATCGTACTCAGTAATGTTGATGTGTTGCACTAATTTTATGCTTCTGAATAATTCTGAGAGAAACTAATTAAAGTTTGGAAACAATAAAAAAGGAAAGAAATAAAAATACCGAAGAAATAAAAACGATGAAAACATAAAGGCATAACATTAACAAGTGCTGGTTGTTTTCAGTAAATGTGGACTTGAGTTTTAACTGTAAACAAAAAGTTAAATCAGAACTTAATGATTTCTAATCTGGGAAACCTTCCTCTAATTTTGACATAGTTTCCTCATGGTTTTGAGCTTTTTTATGCTGAAATTGTGAAGAATTCGCCCCCCAAAACAAAATATTCATTATAAATAGTTAATTACATTATTATTCAACAAATTTGCATATCTAATTAAAATTACCTATCAGATTTAGCATATTAACATCTATCTGCAAGCAAAGTTCATCGGACCTTCCGTTTCTGAGATCAATATTTTCATGGAGCGAAAGAGCCCAGTACACACGGGCGGGGTTAAACGTTTCAAAGTCAATTAATTCACTGCTCATTTTAGTCAATTCACAGCTCATGTGTACTTATCTGCTCCTTTCAATGCTCATTTGACATATTTTTCTCTGTTACTAATGTTTTACAAAAGTTTCACTAACTCAATGTTACTCATTTTACTAATTGTTTTTCTGATTTCTGCTCAATTCACTGCTCTTTTTACTAATTTATTCTCAATTGGTTAACTCATTGGTTCGCTCTTTGGTTCAAATAGAACAAAATTAGAATAAATTTACGGAACAGATCAATGTTCGTTGTTTGTCGATTCTTTTTTATTATCATTAATGTCGAAACCACTATCTTTCTTTTAGCTTTACCATCGGTACGCAGCGGAATCACCTGAAACAAACATCGGATTTGTATTTAACAAAAAAAGTGATCATCGGTGATGATGTTCCAAATTACATTTAATTGCATTTAATGATTTCATTAAAGTACTAGGGGTATTTTTTTCTAAGCCTCGAGATTATTTAATCATCACTGTCTCTACGGATTTCTTCCGCTAATTCATCAGGTTGGTGTTTAGGCAGTACCCTGTATATAGGGCCTTGCTAGGTCGCATGCCTTTATCTACTTTTTCGTTGAGGTCTTCCACGATATCTTCGTGTGTTTTATTGTCTTACAGAAAAAGTAACATGAAAATTATTACGAAGAATTCCTTACATTTGTCGAAGAAGAATTGCTTGACTGCCCAGAGGGTCTTCCTATAGTCTTTGTCTTTGGCTTCATCTTCGTCCATACCCTCGTCGATTTGCTTCTCACGTTTTTTTCATTCCGCATCTCTTCGATGGCTTCTCTGGCCTCGTCCAACCAGTCTTGATAAGTACCATTATCTTCCAAATCAGAGCTCGACTCGTCTTCTTCGGTTGACTCGTCGCTTTCTTCCTCTGGTTCGAGTTCTTTCCTCCGAATCATCGTCAACAAATGGTAATTCGGTTCCGTGAGTTTCTGTTGCCGAATTTAGGCATCTGCGCTGCTTAAATCCGGGTTGATATATAATGATCCACGTAAGAATCGCCAGGCCGAAATGCCCCAACTTTACGATCAGCGTCAATGTCACCCATCCCCAATTGCGAATTCTACATATTTTTGCAGGTTTTATCGCCAATTCCCATCGTTTGCCACAAAAACAACAAATTTTACTACTACTGCTAATTCTAAAGATGGTTAGATAAGCGCCGGCTTCAGAAACATGTTATTCGAAGGCCTTCAGTGAAATATCGTAAAAAAGTATATGCGTTTAAAAATCAAATCACTATGAACAATACATCACAAAATTCACAATACAGTACAACAAAATACTTAAAACAAGAAATATACGAAGTCATGAAAGCATCTTAAAAGAAAAGTAAATTATAAGTAACATTAAGATCATTATGATAGTCCTGACGTCAGAACAAAACAAACGAAACAGAAGTGTAATAACCGTCATCATTTTTCGAATGCTTCAGCTACACATGTTAAAAGCTTCAACAGATCAATCTTTATTAGCAGATAATATACAGTTCATGCCCACTTCATCGCGTTTCCAAGAGCCGCACCAACTGTATGATTATATTTCGAGGTGACCAACATGGCAGACTTGCACGGTGAAAACGGCAGAATTCGTGTCTCGGTTAGTGTTACTTCTCTGAACTAAGTTGACTGTATCATCAAGGGATAGGATATCACATTGGTGACGAGGATAAAACCAAACATCCTCTTCTAGCTGGGTAAGCTCAATCATAATGATGGTTACAAGAATTGTCAAAACATTACCACAACCCATGCATACAAACTCACTAAAAACAGTATTAGTATTCACGTGGTCAGCGTGATGTCACAGAATGGCATTCTGGCACCTGATTGGTCAGTTTGACTGTTCCATGTTATTCCATGGAGTGAAAGATTACTACAGGCGTGAATGATAAAATTCATGAAATATAATTTTACAGCTAAATTAAGAATGTATTTAAACTTTTTGTTTTAATCTATTTCTTCAAGTGAAATATGTTGCAAACTGCTTAATGACTAAAGTTACCAAAATGCAAATCTCACAATTTAGTGGGCCTGACGTTTCGATCCTAGCAGGACCTTTCTCAAAGGCAGAGAAAGGTCCTGCCTTTGAGAAAGGTCCTGCTAGCATCGAAACGTCAGGCCCACTAAATTTTAAGATTCAATATCGATACCATGCTTGCTCGGAGGTCTTGCAAAATTTAATGCATTTAATGCTCTTCGTTTCTGATGCCCAATTGAGACACTTTCGAAACCTTCATGGATTTTCCGAGGGCAGGGGTTTGCAATACGACAAAAACAAGTCTTAAAGGGGAATGAAACCCAGAGAACAATGTTGGCTTATCTGATTGGGTGTTAAAAACAACCTACAATTACCTGTGCTACTCACCTACGAGTTTCATAAAGAGGGAAAAATCATGGAATTCGGTGGTCGAATTCGCGTTCCCGCAAACCGCCATCTTTTTGAATGGCCCGCCAGTCTCTGCGGGGGGGGGGTATGACGATGGTATCACAAACCTGCATGTATAAATCACTAAATACACTATCACGTCTCTGCACTGAACTGCATGACTCTGTTCCCGAGTTGATTTCTAAGCTGTACCTGTAGGCATCAAATGCATCAAAGCATGCATCATTAATTTCATAATTATTGTATCGTCCGCGCGATCGAAGCGGTTGAAAGCGAAGCCAAATATTTGTCTGAACAGAAATATCGATCACATCAGATTGGGGTATTAGAGAGAGATAAAAAAAAGTAATTTGTTTGTCTATTGGGAGTCGGGCCAGATGTTGGAACGCGATTTATGAATCTCGAGGCCATGTTTTCTCGGAACTCTTGCAAATGCTATTGGTTTCTGATGCCCAATTGAGACATTTGGAAACGTTCATGGATTTTCCGAGGGCAGGTGTATAAAATTATGCAATATTCCGGCGTATTGGTGGTACTGTTCGCTATCCCTACACAGAGTGAACTATTAAGTCTAAAATGAAGTCTCTTTCCGACATCATGCACCAACATTTTGATACCCAATATTAAGACTAATCTTTTGCATTTCGTAGTCTTTTAACAGACAGAAAAGCCTCGTTTAATAGACCTAGGACCTGTTCAGTGTTTTCCTAATTCCGAAGAAAACCATTTAAATTGATATCTAATATTAAATAAAGGACTAAAGTCGATTTACTAGAAATTCGAATACCCCAACGCGTTTCTTCGTCTCTTTTCGATAACGCTAAGAATTTGTGAATTCCAGTCAAAGAGCTCTATAAATAAACTAGAGTGCGCGCTCTATATATCAGATTGGGTTTATTTTTAGAGCTCTATAGTTCTCGTTCATTGCAGGTCATTTCAGTTAGACAGAATGCCAGGCAAAATTCAGGATTGGCCCTCCGTGAAAGGACCCTGTGTGCAGAGACACACACAGCTATTTACCTAAACTGATCTACTGACCCCATGCTGAACCGCGCACTTACCCCACCCTTCAAGTCCATACCACGTAGTTTATAGCTAGGGGTCACTCTTCCTCCGTCCCTCAGAGAGGGACGCAAGATTCAGGCGAAGTCACCCACCCCTTTTCCCTGCCATATACGGTTTTACACTACGAAATGGATTCTGCTAACTTGTTTCCTACCGAATGTGGTGGATTTCACAAAGCCCTACGATGAACTTCGTAACTCAACTTACGATGGATAACCCATCGTAAGTTGTGATAGGCCGTATGGTTTCTGTGCATCGCTCATCGCCTTGCGATTGATCGTAAGTTACGATGAGTTTGGTGAAATCGACCCCAGATTGGTTGCAGATATAATCTTAGCTGGCTATAGCCATCAGTTTACAGCATGTAATCAGGGCATGAAACTAAACCGGTGTTTTGGGTTGGCCTACCTCATCCTATGAATCATGTCTTTGAGCGGCTCTATGAAATTGTCTCCAGAGCAGGATTTGTTTACCCGCGGGACAAAATAATGTCCTTTCTAATAAAAAGGATATTCCTCTCAAAAGTAATGAGGGCCTGACGTTTCGATCCTAGCAGGACCTCTGAGAAAGGTCCTGCTAGGATCGAAACGTCGGGGCCTCTTACTTTTGAAATTCATGTACCCCAGGTGATTTTAGTCAGTGAGCAGTTTGCAACAGCTTTTTGTATTAAATCCAAGAAGGATTTTCGTGTGGAGGCAAACGATACCGGGTCCCGATGGAGTGTGTTCAAATGCAGCAGCCTATACATACGGGACACCTCACACGGCAGAGTTCCAGCATGGAGACGGCTGTACTCATACCACGATCCTCCACCATGACTGTTTGCTACAGATTGTCATCATATTCATGGTCAAAGTAATACCTGGCTCAACAATTTCTCAACTTTGATGGCCGCAGCCAACTTCCTAAACAACTCAGGTATCTTGTCCTTGTTGGGAACTGCATGGGAACTGGCATTTTGACATCCAAAAGCCTGGCAGTACAGCGCATCGTTCAGCTCGCGAGTGTATAACTGCACGCAGTATATACATGTAGTAGGGATACATCCGTCCGGGCCCATACGGGAGTTTTCCGTTGCGATGTCATACCCCCCCCCCCCCCCGCAGTGACTGGCGGGCCATTCAAAAAGATGGCGGTTTGCGGGAACGCAAATTCGACCACCGAATACCATGATTTTTTCCCTCTTTATGAAACTCGTAGGTGAGTAGCACATAGGTAATTGTAGGTTGTGTTTAACACCCAATTAGATAAGCCAACATTTTTCTCTGAGTTTCAATCCCCTTCAAGACTTGTTTTTGTCGTATTGCAAACCCCTGCCTTCGGAAAATCCATGAAGGTTTCCAAATGTCTCAATTGGGCATCACAAACGAAGAGCATTTGCAAGAGCTCCGAGCAAACATGGCCTCGAGATTAATAAATCGCGTTACAACATCTGGCCCGACTCCGCATAGACAAATTACTTTTTCATCTCTATAATACCCCAATCTGATGTGATCGATATTTCTGTTCAGACAAAATTTATTTGGCTTCGCTTTCAACCGCTTCAATCGCGCGGACGATACAATATCAATTAAATTAATGATGCATGTTTTGATGCATTTCATGCATTTTTACAGGTTGGAAATCAACTCAAGAACAGAGCCATGCAGGTTAGTGCAGTGACGTGATAGTGTATTAGTGATTTTACATGCAGGTTTGTGGTACCGTTTTGGTGGTTCCTTTTTAGCTTTTCCGCCGCTTCCAGGGAAGCGGAAAAGCTATATCTTTTGTTAGGCTTTTTTAGCTTTTCCGTCGCGAAGCGAAGCGGAAAAGCTATTGCTTTTGTTAAGATTTTTTTTTTTTTTCTTGTGCCAAAATCCCATAGACTTTGTGCAGGGGTTTTGTGGACGGCACTTTTGCCATTGAACACACTTGGATTTTTTTCAAACTTGACAAATGCATAGAGCCCTTGCTGAAGTTGTGCACAGTTGTCTTGAAAACTTCATGACGTCCCCACGTGTCACGTGACAGCGCTTTAAAGGGGCAAATTTCAAACTGCAATAAAAGCAAAAATGCAATTTCGTTTTGTTCCAAGTTTGCACTATATCTAAGTTGGGAAAAGGTGTATCCAAAAATTGCCCTCATTTGATCGTGACGTCATCTCATGAATATTAATGAGGTCATAAACATTTAAGATTTTAACATTCAATTGAGCATATTTGGCCAACGGAGCAAGTTTTTTTTTCATTTTTTCGATTATATCTATTGGGGATGTAGTTTATAAACACCCTCTGAGGCCAAAATGCCATGACGCAATCGTGACGTCATCAAAATGCGTGTTTTAAAAACGCATATTTGCCAAAGGTCAATCGTCTCGAAATTTGCTAGGCATTTAGCTATTGGGCTAGACATTCTAAATCCTGAGTTTGGAAACAATCGACCATTGTTCAGAATTATTATGATTTTTTGAATGTTATAATGAAGTCCCATACACTTTGTGCACGAAATATGCACGTGCGTTTTGGGGTAGAAATTGAGGTTCCGAGTTCGAATCCCGCTGATGTCAATTTTTTTTTTCAATTTTTTTTTTAAGAGAACCAGATGCGGAAAAGCGTTATGTTCTGTTAGCAAACAGACATAAATCTCTAGTCTTAGTCTTCTTCTTCTTCTCCCCCAAAGCCCATAGACAATGCACAGGGGTTTTGTAAGCACGACTTTGGTCATTGAACAGACTTGGATTTTTTTCAAACGTGGCAAATGCATAAAGCCCATGCTGAAATTGATCCTAAACACCTTGATGTCATCATGACGTCATCACGTGTCACGTGACCTTGCTTTGAAGGGGCAAATTTCAAAATCCATTAAAAGCAAAAGTGCAAGTTCGTTTGGTTTCAACTTTGCACTGTATCTAAGTTGGGAAAAGGTGTATCCAAAAATTGCCATCGATTGACCGTGACATCATCTCATGAATATTTATGAGGTCATGAACTTTTCAGATTTTCACATTGAAATGAGCATATTTGGCCAACGGAGCGAGATTTTTTTCATTTTTTCTTTGATAACATTGGGGACATGGTTTAGAAACACCTTCCGGAGCCAAAATGTCGTTACGCAATCATGACGTCATCAAAATGTGTGATTTTAAAACACATATAAGGCATTGGCCGATCATCTCGAAATTTGGTATGTAGTTAGCTATCGTGCTAGACATTCCAAATCTAAAGTTTGGAACCGAAGGACCATTGTTTATATTTTTTATGAATTTTTGAATACCACACTCGAGTCCCATAGCCTTTGTGCACAAAATATGTACATGCGTTTTGGAGTAGGAATGGGGCTATTCTATGACTTGTTACAAACAGAAGCGGAAAAGCTCTATGCTCTGTTTCACAACAGACATATATTTCTCGTTTGTTTGTTTTTTCGTTCCGACGTCTGACCTATATTTTAATATTAGCATCTTTTATTCACATTCATATTGTTAATTGTCACTTGGCAAAGTGAAATACATTTCGTTACTGCGTGCTAAAAAGGATAAATTCTATTTATAACTTTCAAACTCATAATTAAAAGGATTAATACCAAAACATGTACAAATATAAATATACATTACTAAAAATATATATATATATTATATTAAAAATATTTAAGAATACATCATGTACACGAGAGTAAGAGCCACAACTACCTAAATGTCATTTAGAATGCGGATCGCTGAGGGATAAAAACTCTGTAGTGACCTATTGGATCCTGAGTTTATTGAACGGTACCTATTACCTGATCGCATACCCTGGAAGAGGTCATGAGCTGGATGAAATGTATCACCGATAATGGACTGAGCTCTCTTCTTAACTCTAGAGTAGTTCAGATCATGAAGTGATTGAAGTGCATGGGCATCCGGTTATCTTACTGAGACGCTTCCTGCCATTGACTGTAGCGTTGCCCCACCAGACAATGATTGACAGTGTCAAGACACTTTCAATCACTGCAACATAGAATTTCAATAATAGTTTTTGACTGACATGGACTGACATCTTAATTATTTTTATTCGTTTTGTTTTTTTAAGTAAATAGGCCCACAAAAACCTGTTGCAAACTGCTCACTGACTAAAACGACCTGCAATACACGAATCTCAAAAGTTAGAGGGTCGGACTTTTCGATACTAGCAGGACCTTTCTGATGAGGAGGAGGGGAAGAGGATGATGAGGATAACCTCTGAGAGAGGTCCTGCTAGGATCGAAACGTCAGGCCCTCTAACTTTTGAGATTTACTTTTCTTTGAATGTAATTTCACGACTTCGTAAATTTCTTGTTTTAGCATAATAGATAACTTGTTTTAAGGATATTTATGGTAATGTATTGTTTTTAGTTATTTGAGATGTTTTTCAACACATGTAATTAAGGCTAAGTTGCACATGATCTTACAATCAACAAAGAAAAGATATTAATACAAGATAGAAATATTGAATTAGATTTGATTCTGATCACCTGTATTACCTCATCTCATGTAGAGTTCGTAATCTTCAGTATGTTGGCGAGACCAAAAACACCCTCAAAACAAATCTGTGGCCATAGGTCTACAATCAAAACCGGTAAAATGGACACCCCTGTTGGGTATCACTTCAATCTCCCTGATCATTCGATATCAGATATGAGTGTACTGGGCATAGAATCACTTGGCCACCGTAGTAATGCTGTCCGTCTAAGCCGTGAGAAAATGTGGATGAAGCGTCTTCGGACTATTCAACCACATGGTCTCAACATCCAGGAGGGTGAATGACTACCATGCAGCTTTCTGATAATCCTTCTTTTGTGTTCACTTTTCACACTTCTCTCTTTGATCTTTCCTCCTCTTCTCACTTATCCTTACCCTACCCCTTGCCCTTCCCTTTGATCTCACCCTACCAGCTTTACTCTTTGTCCTTTGTTTCTCATCCGTGTCCTATTCACTCTCTTCCCCCTTCCTTCGTGTACATGTATCTGTGTTGTCCTTGTCACTCTGCCTTTGAGAAAGCTCGTGCTAGGACCGAAACGTCAGGCCCACTAAATTTTAAGTCCTGATAAGGTTGTGGCCGGGTAATGTGCAGTCGCCAGTCAGTACACAGTAATGGCACTGCAATGACGATCAACGTGGAAGGGTGGTTCTTCTGGTTTTCCGATTTGGTCGAGAGTCTGTCGTTCCCCAGAAGAAAAGAAGAAGGAAAAGTCCTACGATCTGTGACAACAGACGTAGATTTCTCGTCTTCTTCTTGTTCTTCTTCCTCCCTCGATTCTTCTAACCTCGGAATCGAGAGAACTACAGAAGATTCTTCAGCCAAACTTGACACACACACAAAGTACATGACCCATCCTTGTGCATAAAATTGGTTTGAAGTGAGTTGTTCAAAAGACGGTCACGTGACCGCTGTTTGAAATTTGAACTTTAAAACCTTCAAAAAATCATTACAAATCAACGGTTGGCTCCCTTGTCTTGTTATTTGCGGCATGTGAGAAGTGTTTCCAGGCACTACAGACTGATGACCTCCATGATGTCATTTGACCTCGTCTTCCGGTAGAAATAGATAGTGACTTTGTAAAGGATACCGATTTTAATAGATTTCAGTCAAATGCCGACGGTACAATCACTTTTCCAAATGAGGAGTATTTTGGCTTGTCAAGAAAATGACTAGAAGTGTATAATGAGTTTCTGACCGAAAGTGGATTTTGGTCAATGTTAAATTTGCCAGGCTGGAAGATCGGCTGGAGTATGAAAGTCGGGGTAAGCTATACCCTCTGTAGAATTTCGTACTCTTTCAGATGATACCTAATTTAATAGATTTAAGTAAACCGAGGGTACAATCACATTTGGGAAAAATAAATGATAAATTTAAGTTGTTTATGTGTAATATAATGCAATCGTAATGTTGCAATCAAGTCTTGCTCTTATTTTTATTTTTTAATAAGCAAAAACACAATTCAAATATATTGTGTCAAGCATGGGACACCGTAGCAGTTTACGAGCAGTGAAATTCCCGGCCGGCCAGCCGAAATTCAGGCCCAAATTTAGGGCCAGGTTCAGTTTGGTCTGCCAGTGGCCGTTCCAATGAATTCCGACATGACCTATACAGATATTCCCCAGCAACAGAGGGCGCTCTAGAGTAACATCGGCAAGAGAACCTACACTATTATACAGAAAGTGACTACATCTTTTGTTCTGTTTTACCAGTTTGTTTCCATTGTTCGGTATGGCGTGGGGTTCGCAAACACCTGATGTGTTGCAGATCATGTTTGACTTTAACAATTATTTCACTAAATTTGTGACAACTCAGTAGACCTGCTGCGAACCCCACGACGTACCGAACATGACCGAAAAGTGGAAACAAAATGGCGTCGGTAGTCTGTATTATAGGGAGTCTAACATCGGAGCCGGGTTTTTTGCCTTTGAGAATGGTCCAAATCTCTCGGTATATTGCTCATGTTTCCTGCAACGATAGCTCCACGATAAATCAGTAAATAAGTAGTGAGACGTGGGACGAAGTGACCATGGTATTGAGTTTATTTTCATATTTATTTTTTTACAGATTTAAGTGCCATTTAAATGACAGATTACGGCCACCAAAAGAATGTCTTACATTTCGAGAGGGATCATGGTAAGTTTGAAGAAAACACTGTGCAGTGACACAATATAATCGGGTGTTTCGCATAGCTAGTCAATATTATGAGTACTAGGTTAAACCGTCATCTTTGCATCTCATTATTCAAGTGGATTAGAAATAATCTTGTACAACATTCGTAACGCCGAGTCCAACACGTAATGTAATATAAAAATGTACATCAAGGTCCATGTCAAGGCATGGGTTAAGCCCCCTTTCGTGAAGACGCAATGCTACAAGAGATAGCCTTGTTATACCAAATGATTATACAACACAATAGCATAACCAAACAGCATAACAGCATGGTGACAATCTGTATCACCATGGACCCATCCATGTTGAATCGTCATGTTGAATGACGTCACGTCATGTTGAATCTTTGACAACGATAAATTATTCACAGGTCACTTTGCATCGAAAAATTGAATACTCTTAAATAAACCTCTAAACGTACGTAATTTGGCATACAAGTCATATACAGTCATCACTTTGAAGTTAAACTTCTAAAGAAAATGCCATCCCATAACTTTATGTTGGTAGTTGGTATCGGGATTTTGTTCGGGCCTTGCAGAGGACTTCGACTCCAATACGAGCAAAAGGGACATACACATACGCATTAACAAACTCCTCGAGAGTAACAATTCACTAAATGTAAAACGTACGAACGTGTGGAAACGTGTTGGGGAAACACTCGAGAAATGCGCGGTCTCCAAAAGCACTCAGACTACCACCGCAGGCTACTTTCGCCAGTTCTCTGTGGTAATATTCCGCCGCGCACAAAGAGGCCCTTTTTGGGGTTTCAAAATGTCTTTTCGATTTTCTTCCGGTTTGGCTTAGGCGTGTTTTGTTTGGGGGCGGGGCGCTTCAGTGCAGGAAGTCAACGGGTCATCTTGGATTCCGTGTAGAGGGACTTATAGCTTCCCTACCTTAAACCCGAACAAGCTTTTAAGCAAGGTGATGGGCTCAAGAGTGGGCTCTCTGATCTGGCATTTAAGCTTAGACGAACTGCCGCAGGGAACTGATTCGAGTTTAAGTAGGGTCTCATGATACATGGACCGATATTGTGGCGGGTCCCCCACCCCTCCCACGTGAAAGACCAATTCCCTGCTTCGTACATCAAGGTCATTACTCCCACATACCACAAAATAACAGTAATAAATAAAAGAAGAAAAACAAATCTAATTTCCCTGAGAGTCAAAGATAAAGTCCACTGAATGAGTTCGGATGACCTTTCACTCTTTTCTTGAAATCCGAGGCGACCTTTCTGTTCGTCAACTTTGTGGGTTTTGCAACACGGCCAGTCACCAGAGGGCCTGGACAGATCATAACGTCCCCGTCAGCTCCTCCGAATTACTAGGTTCAGAAACAGAGTCGATGACGCCCAAACGACGAGGGTGCGGCGGAGGAGAGGGGGGGGGGCTGTCGTCAGCTCGAGGGCGCTCCAGTTTCTTCTTCCGTGCATCGTATACGGAGGGGGGCTCCGTGTGACAACCGATCGAGTGGTCAACAGTCAGTGAACCGCAGAGGGTTCGTGAACGAGCGGTCGATGCACCGAGTGTACGTGTACCGACCGTCGTAGGGCCGGGGGAGGGGATCACCCTCGTCTGACCGTCCGGAACAGGGGGATCTCCCCCAGGCAGTGCGACCGACCGACCGTCCGGCCGGCCCGGGCAGAGCGAGTCACCGGGCCGGCAGACTGTTCTCCCCATGCAAGGACTACGGGCGAGGCGATGAGTGAGGGTCGCACTCACGGGGTGATGATGCCCCTGCATGCCCCTCCCCATGTATAGACAGGCAACCTCTACAGGCCTGTGCTCGTGAGGCAGAACGGCCGGTCCAATATCAACCCCCTTGAATGTGAAGACAAACTGAGACGAGGGGGAAAAGCCACTGGACGATCCGCGGCAGCTCAGAAGTTCTTGGCCTCCTGGTACAAGTGGTAGAATTCGGCCTGGTCGGGCGTCTCCCGGCACTCGCGCATGTTGTTCGGGTGCCTGACCTTGTTGTAGCGCGTCCAGTCGCCCTTGCACAGGACCCACGGCATGACGTCGATGCGGTGGTGCAGCTCGGGCGAGACCTCGGCGCTGATGAGCTGCGGCGTACCGGCGCCCGGGCCGCGGGTGATCAGCCGCTGGCTCCCGTCGTAGCAGCACTGCTGGGCGGCCAGGCTGGTGCTCTGCGACGACAGCAGCGAGGTGATGCAGCGCGACGCCGTGGGCTTGTACACGTCCAGCCGGGCGGCCCGACCGCTCGCCTCGCGCCAGCGGAAGAGGCGGCGCTTCTGCCGGTCCCAGATGGCGCTGTTGCGCCGGATGTCCGTCGGGTAGAAGCAGGGGCAGTCGGGAAGGTCCTGCAGGCGGGACAGGTAGGCCAGGAGTGTCTCGCTGCGGCATCCCATCCACTCCTCGCAGCTCTCGGTAACTGAATACACGAATTTACAACATTTTTTAAGTCAAAAGTCGCCATCTTTAAACCGAGTCTCTTGATTTATCATACAGAAACCCAATCAAATCAACTGATAAGGCCGAATAAACATAAACATGTTTAGCGTCCTGCCTTTTTTGGCAAAATGTTAAGCAGTCGCTTCTTCTTCTTCTTTTTTTTTCAAAATGGCCGACCGACCCATTTAACCAAAACAATCGGCCGGGTTATTTTTTCAAGATGGCCGCCAGTTTTTTCTTCTTCGTTTTTTGAATCAAAAAGTAACACGTAGAATAGACAATTTCCACAACGACGACTGAGTATACAAAAACTACGCTTGTTTTAAATCCTTTGTCCTTGAAAAAAAATTATTAATAATTTTTTGTTTTACAAAAACAAAAAACAAAACATAAAGCATGCGGCCTCCAAACAGGAAGCTGGCGGTGACGCTAAACTTTTATTTCACTTGGCCTTACGGGAAGGATCATAATTTACATGATGTAGGGGGCCTACATGTAGATTGGGCATTTATGCAAGTCATGTACTTGAAGTGAAACAAAATTGGTACAATCTGCTGAATGACAAAATTTCAAGAATTTACCTAGGCAGAATACCTTTGAAAAGGGTCCTGGATCTTAACGCCAGCCCTTCTATTAAAAGTTAAAAAACGTAGCCTCTTTTTGTCTTTGATTAATGCTCATAAAACATTCCCTGTCGTGTCGTGCATTCAGGACGGTGTCGCTGCCTGGTTCCCGTCTGATTTCCGTCAGTGTTCGGGACGCCCTCTAGTGTCGCCAGCCACTCACCGAAGTTCTGCGGATCCAGCACTTGCTCCAGGTAGCCCGTGTGCTGCAGCGCCATCTCGCTACTCGTCGTCTCGATGCGAACATCATCGTCCTCGACTCCTGCAGGAGACAGAAGTCATTCGTTTAATAACGTACACCGCAACAAAGTACACGCGGGAAAGTGTTCTGCAAAATCGTCTGCCTGGTCTGGTTGTTTTTTTCAGACGTAGAGGGAGTTCTTGATTGGTATTGACGCACACCATCCAACAGTTGGCTTCCTATTGATATAGTTTCCAGTTGAAATTGTGACCAGCGTTAGTCAAATGTTGGTTGAATAGTGCTTAAAAACAGTGTGCTTTAACCACGGATTGGCCATAAATCGTTCGTCCAAACCTACCCTGGACTTTCAGGGGGGAATGTTAGTTCGGCTGACATCCTCAACAACTCGAAGGGGGAGAGAGAGAGTGAGAAAGAGAAGAGCGGAGAGGGAGAGAAAGAGGGAGGGTCAGGGAGGGAGAGAGTGGAGGGAGAGAGAGGGGGTAGGGAGAGGGAGGGAGACAGGGAGAAAGTGAGAGATAGGAGAGGAGAGAGAGAGGTAGAGAGAGGGATGGGGAGGGACGGGAAGGGGGCGGGGAGGGAGAAGGAAAGAGAAGGAGGGAGGGAGCGAGCGAAAGAGTGAGAGCAATAGGAGAGGAGAGATAGGTAGAGAGAGGGATAGAGAGGGAGAGAAGGGGAGGGAGGGAGAGAAGGGAGGGAGAGAAGGGAGGGAGAGAGAGGGGAGGGAGGGAGCGAGAAAGAGAGTGGGAGAGATAGGAGAGGAGAGATAGGTAGAGAGAGGGATAGAGAGGGAGAGGCGGGGAGGGAGGGAGAGACGGGAGGGAGAGAGAGGGAGAGAGGGGGACGGACAGCAAAGGGGAGGGAGAGGATGGAGGGAGAGGATGGAGGGAGAGGATGGAGGGAGAGGATGGAGGGAGGGAGAAGGGGAGAGAAAGAGGGACTAGCGACAGGTAGAGAGAGGAGGGGAGTGCGAGGGGAGTGACGAGAGGGCGAGAGGCTTGTCGTTGTCAGGACTCACGGGATGGGCAGGCCTGGTGGTTGCAGTCCTTGGACTCGGTGGCCGTGCAGGAGAACCCGCAGGACCGCGAGCGCTCCGATCTGCCGCCCCCGCACGACGCCGAGCACTCGGACCACCCGGACCACGTGCCCGCCACCTCCTCGGAGTCGCCTGCCGGTGAAAATTCAAAGAAAAAAAACAATCATCATAACGTGAGATGCAGAGTCTGGTTAATAAGTGAAAGGTTGATGATGTTAGTCGTCACCGTGAACTAAAACGGGCACGTCCACCATTGGAGTTGAAGCCATCATTCGCCATTTTGGTACTCACAATAAAAATGGGTTCGGCTGCCTACTATGTCCGCGATTGCTGTTGCCTGCAAGTTGACTTTAATTGCGTCCGATCCTATATTATGCCATGGTATGTAGGTAATGAACCACCAGGTTCCGAACGTCCCTTTTGCCTTCTGGCAAAACGATTT
This sequence comes from Luidia sarsii, assembly GCA_949987565.1. Lineage (NCBI taxonomy): Eukaryota > Metazoa > Echinodermata > Asteroidea > Paxillosida > Luidiidae > Luidia > Luidia sarsii. Next base: position 32,454,167 of record OX465101.1, read on the forward strand.
CCTTGTGTATTCCATATTCACTGGTACGATAATCTTCAACTGCGGTTTGGCACCTTTTGTATTCGATGACTGTGTATGCCATATCATTATTATATACGGCGGGTTTATTGGTGTGAGAACGGCGGCATTATTGGCGTGAGATGCCTGATGCAAAACTGTAAGTGGCAATAGCCAACCAGCTTCTTTGGCCTGCTAATGCCACGTTCATAATCATGTCCACTCGAGGACTCCGTATTTACGTCATGCACTCTGCTGAGGCTAGGCGCGCATACAATGCTTGTATTGGTTTCAAAATTGCGCACGTCTCCGGAAGCTGCCATGAAACGCGCCCAATAGGCCCTTACAGTAAATCACGCAGGATCTCTTCCGGCATTGTATAGGCCTATGTATGCATTGTACTATTGCCTATCTTGGCAGAGAAGAGGGGATGTTGGTTCTTCTGTATGTATGCGTAAAAAGGAGGTACAATGGTGCGGGAGGCACCGTCTTGGGTGAGGTCTTGTGTCAATCGTCTTGATTGGCGCGATGAGGTCGTAACTCCCCTTGGACTAGACTCCCAGTGAGGGTCAAACTATCCGACACCTAGCCCGGTGAGCCTGACCTACAACTGTAATCATACATTCTTCAATTCGGGCGATTCCATGGAGCTCTAGCTCTATGTGCGATTCGCAAAAGTGCGCCCTCGGGAGTTTGCAACGCGCCTGTGGCCAATCACAATGCGCGGAATAATATGTCGACCCTTTCCAGACGTGCATTCAGGCCCTTTTCAAAAACCCGGCTTATAGGCTTCGGCTCCGGCTTCGTCTCTGTTATCGAAAAGCTGAAAACACAGGTTGGGGAACTTTGTTGAAGTTGAAGCTTTTGGATCCTTTCTCAAAACGCAGTGTATAATGTTTTAAAAAAATGAGGCCAAAGACCTCCCATTGTCACGTCTTCTACTTTAAAATGGGCGAAAGAAAGCCGGAGCCTAAGCCAGGTTTTGGAAAAGGGCCCTCTATTAATATTCCCTTTTATTGCACGGAACGAGGTGAGAATTATCACCACGGCTCGCACTCGTGGACCTCTTCTCAAACCCCTCTCACCTCGTTCCTGGCTCGCTTGTTAGTGTGTAGTTCCGAGTCGGGTGCAGCTGCGAAGGTCATTTTCTGAGCGGAATGTTCGGGTGCGTTTCATGGCCTAAACATAAAAGGCGCATATAATTCCTCCAGCCTCATGAAGCCTCATACCACAGAGTCTTGGAAAAAGGCCCCGTGATAATAGTCTCCTCGCTCCCGAGAAGGAAGTTCGGTGAGATGATATATTTCCGCGGCCCACCGGTGCACCAATTTCCACCAATAACTTCCCGATTAAGCGCCCACGGTGGTCCCTCCTCCCAAGGCGAAAGAGATCCAGGAGAGGCAGAACAGGTTATCATTTTTTTTTTATTCTGTGGGGAGGGGGGGGAGGAGGATGAAGGCCGAGTTTGAGGTTCGCATAAAAGGGGGAAGGGAGGTACCGTGTTGAATCTCAACAGGCGTCGACTTCGGCGCCTTTTTCTTCTCATTTTTCGGGGGGGGGTGTTGAGAGCTCTCTCTCTTTCTCTCCGTGCCCAGCTGAATTTCGTCAGAGGAAAGAGAGAGAGAGAGGGAGGGGAGGCGAAGCGGCGCGGTGATTGGTGATCTGTCAACGCATTCCGTGGCGTCTGCTTATCGCGTGAAGACTATAATGGAACGTTGATTTTCCGTCCTGATGGACCCGGCGGGGGCCCATTAAGGGCACGCTGCCTCTCCCCGCGGGGGTGGGGATTGGGGGTGAGGGTGGAGGGTGGAGGGTGGCGGTGCAGCGGGCCACTGTGGGAGTTGGGCTCGCTGCACTTTGCGCCGTCTTTCTGGTTGTTATACGTCGGCCGTTTCATATGAACTTGTCACTTGCAAGGGGTGGAGGGAGGGAGAGAGGGAGGGAGGGAGAGAAGGTGGGAGTGAGGGAGGCCGAGATTGCCATAATATTATCTTAACCAAAACTATGTCTGTATACATGCGTGGTTTCCTTTTTTTCTTTCCAGTGCTATCTGGCCAGGGAGTATACGCCAAGTTGGCTTCATCTCGTGGGCACAGCTCACCCACCGTGTGAGTATTAACAGTCCATCGTGGGCGCTCGTCAGTGATATCGGCGTGCATTACACATTGCTTGCACGGGGTTTTTTCGGTTAAGATCGACAGACGAACCTTCTCGCGAACGTTTTTATTTTACTGAAAAAAGCAGCGTGTTGTTGCCACGTCTTTCTTTTCGAATCCCCAAAATATTCACTCTGAGAAATTTGCCAGTGGAAAATATTCCGCCATAAACAAATAAACCTATGCGATCACTAGGTGACTCAATTCCGCATACCAAAAGATAGTTTAACTTGTCCTCGCCATTCTGCCTTTGAGAAAGGTCCTGGTAACATTGGAATGCCATGCCCTCTTCAATAACGTTTCAAACCTTTGAGAGCTGCCATTTTGGGGGCCATTTCAATATACTTATAGATATATAAGCAGTTTACAGCATTTGAACTTTCTTGGCGATTTTACTGCTTTACTTGAAGCGATGCTGAGGGATATTTCTGGGGCAAGGCCTGTTATGGTTCATCGTCTCCGCTTCACGCTTTGAGCGCATCATTAATTTTGGTATAGCCTTGTCCAACTAAGGCGGCCTCTCCGGTACAGTTAGGGCTCCGGGCCAAACGCACGCAAACCGCGGCACAACGGCACTACACTACGCCGGGTCCAAGCGACACACAGCGCCGCTGCCGTAATAGTTTGTGTTCGTACAAGACTACGAGCCTTATACACATGCTGTCCTGACCGCCCTCGAAAGACGCGCGCACGACATAATACGCACACAAGTTACGGGCGGGGAATGGCGCACAGCGTGCGTAAGCTATGAGCGGATCAATCACCATACTATCTCTAAAGGCCGGATTTTGATTTCTAAATTGGCGACCAAAGACTTGGTCAATCAATGCTAATCACTTCGGGGCACAGTTAAGTTCTTTGATTGAAGGCAAACCTTTCGTATTCCCTATCAGCGCCTCGCCGTATGAACGTGCAATATACAGACACATACAACGGATCCCTGTGTGGCTGGGCTCGCCTGTGGTATAGGCCTTTACCCACCAACTCTTCGTCCCTGTCCCCTCTCATTTGGCCAAATTCTTCAGACAGCCGCTCGTAGTAATTAACACTGCGGCTACGGGCGTCTGATGTACCGACGGTCGACAGTTCCAGGTGCGGGAAGCAGGTTTCACCGCGGTCTACCGATGGGTCTACGGTGTGGCCAGGGCAATCAATTCATTGAGGGTCGACTTTTGCCGATTTGACAGTTTTCTTCGGGGCGCCCGATTCCTGGAAGCCTGCTATAGGCATTTCTCGCAATGGTCAAGGGTCAACTCGCCCCACCCCAACCCCCCCCCCCCGCATATGAAATCGCGGGCATGCAGATGGATAGTATCACACAGAAAGTTCAATCCAAGATGCAACTCGATTGTACCTCGATGCATGATTGAGTGCAAGGTGTTGGTGCTGTTGCATTTTTCCGAATTTCGATCATTAACCGAAGGAACCCGTGGGCAATTTTTTTTAGACTTTTGTTCCCCACCGATGGGGTTCACCTCTGCGTACGTGAAGCATCTGGACTTCGTTAGACTCAAGTTCAACGGTCGGAATAGTGCCCTTTGTTTTTTCTTACGACTCCCAAAAGTGTAGTACATGATGTGTACGTATATCGTCCCTATACACTATGGAAATAAAATATACAAGACAATATTAAACCAATATTCTTACCATAGAATTAGTAGGCCTAGTATTTTGGGTCGATTAAAATTGTTCGATTGTGTCGGTCGATCAAAACCAAGCACCGTTCCCAACATTTTGTAATGAAACCAGGCCGGCGAACTATTTTGTCCGGAACTTGTGCCCAACGGAGTCACAATGTATTATTTTACACAGTTTATAACATACGGGGCCGCCCGGGAGATTCAGACACGTCGCTACCCCCTTTTTTGTCCCCACTCGCATTTTTCCGCTGGTGATAGGACGTTAAGATATAAAGTGAAATCCACTGGAATGTCAGTGGAAGTTTGCCAAGTCGAATGGAGGCTCTCGTTGTCGCGCTGAGATACCCATCAGGGTTGGTCGAAGCACGACCGACACCCTCTGAGGCGGCGACTCTTTAGGGGCTTTCACGCCATATAGACGAAATCCCCGGGAATTTCTCGAAAATTTCCCGGGCATTTCTCGAAAAAATTTCCCGGGAATTTCTCGAACATTCCCCGGAGATTTCGGTCGGGCTATTCACACTATGGAATAAATCCCCGTGGATTTTTTCACCCCTGCTCGGGGTAGGGTCGAATGAGAAAACCCCGGGGTTTTACGATTTCCACGGGGAAATAGGGTCTCCGGGAGTTTCCAAATGGGTCAAGTGTGAATGGTTGCGGGGGTGTTGGTGGGGTAAAAAAAATCCCCGGGAATTCGCCCCGTAGTGTGAAAAGGGCTTTTGTTGGCTCAACTTGGTGTTGGACTGAGTACAGACCTCTAGCAGTCATAGGCCGTTTTGGAAATGGAGGCTTAGGCTCGGGCCAAGGCTTCGGTCATATTTATCCTTTTCGTTATAATTATCACAGGCATCTAAAAACAAGCGTTTGGCCCCAAATTTCTTGGGGGAATACCCTGTATTATCAAGCCAACAAACCTTCAAATTCGAAAACAAACCACAACGTTGGATTTTCGGGTTTTGTCAGACGGAGACGAAGCCCGGCTGAGCCGGAGCCCGTAAGCCTTCATTTCGAAAACGGCCATAGTACGGCGCAACCATCTCGGAGTTTTTTGCCGTAAGCCGTGCAGTCATACCGATGCTGGGCAGGTAAAATAGTCTGGTGCCCTTTTTTTTATTCTAAGTTGTACTGCCACTGTCGGGCATACAGGGGGAGGCTGGAGGACATTACTGGCGCAGCTCGCATGGGTTTATCTTTATATAGAGCCAGCCGCAGGCCCCACCCCCATCCTCCTTCATCCAACCGGTGATGTCAGGTGAAGGTAGGGGACCAGCGAGATCAGTGATCCCCCTTGTACGGGTCGTGTTGGTTCCCACATCCAATGTCGCCAGTTGGATGGAGTGAACCAGCGTTGACGGTTGCACAATGGGGAGCCGTGTGAGCGGCAGTCTGGCTGGTGTCGCTTTGTGTACAGCGAATGGGTATACTTTGCACTGCGCTTCGCTGGTTCCCCGATTGCATTGCCGCTGTGATCTATCGGATCGCGCTTGACCAGTCCCTAGAAAAAGTCAGATAGGTACTAAAAAAAACACCTACGCACCCGACCTATATCAAAGTTCCCGTGAAGGAAGTTATACCCGACTTGAAGGCAACAGACATACTTATTACAAGGTGCAGACCATCCGAATGTCGTTCAATCCTTGATTTTGCGGTCAGCCACGGAAGCCCAATCGGACTATTTTTATATTGCGCAATATTAACTATAACTATTTTTATTGCGCAATAACGCAATACTATTGCGAAATAACGCAATACTATTGCGAAATAACGCAATACTATTTCAAAATAACGCAATAACTTTCTCCCTCCCTGCCTGCCTCCCTGCCTCCCTCCCTGCAATATTATTGCGTTATTTTGCAAAGGTATTGGGTTATTTCGCAAAAAGAAATAAACAATTCTTATGAAAACCTGGCCCGATCGGGCTTCCGTAGTCAGCAAACAATTCGTCCGTAATGGTCGTGTCTGAATTGGAAGCTTCCCATCTTGTCAACGAGAAAGGATTGGTAATACAATGTACCGTAATTGGATGTGTAACACTATACCCGGGATTAATACATGTATATGAAATTGGATGGGTATGGTCTACCGCCTTTTGGTTTCCGTATATAACTTGTGGAATGGTTCGTGCCTTCGTGGTCATCTCACCTGTTTCATATTCAAACAAGTTGGGGTCCCGGAACGGATGCATGGGAATAAATTCGAAGGAGCTGACGCTGTCTTCCTCCTCGCCGTCGTCCTCGTCATCGGTAGCTTCGTCTTCGGCGGTGTCGTCGTCGTCGTCGTCGGCCGTGGCCGACGGTCTCCCCGGGGCGGTCTTGTCCTCGGCCGGCCCCGGCGCCGGTCCCTTCCCGCCGGCCACCGCCGCCTCATCCCGGAGGTCCATGGACACCACCACGCCCTGGCCCCGGCCCTCCCCGCGGCCTCGCTCGCCGCCGGGCACCACCACCTCGATGGTGATCTCCAGGTCCGGGTTGGGCGTGCTGAGGTTGAGCAGGGCCAGCTGCGGGTGGCCGCCGGCCGCCAGCAGCTCGGCCAGGCGGGCGGGCGGGCGCCGCCCTCCCGCCGGAGCCTCCTTCTTGCTGCGCTCGGTCGAGGCAGCCCCGTCGCCAAGGTAGTCGTAGGCGTAGTAGTCCGTCTCGTCGAAGAACCCTGACGAGGAGTCTGAGGCGGAGGGGTCCAGCGAAGCTGGGAGATCCCCCTCTTCTTCTTCTTCCTCCTCCTCCTCCACCTCAACCGCCTCCTCTTCCTCCTCCAGCTCCACCTCAACCGCCTCCTCTTCATCCTCGACCTCGTCTGTCTCCAGGTCAAGGGCCAGTCCTAACGCTTTCAGGGCGTCCGTGTCCGTCTCCCCGATGCCGGGCGCCGGGGACTTCGGAGCCTTCCCGAGGACCGGGCCCCATCCCGTCGCCTTGTGGGGCGCCTCGCTCTTCGGCTCGGCCGGGGCGTCCCGGTCCCGCCCGTTGCCCAAGCGGGCGGCTTCTTTCGGGCCGTGCTGCTGGTCCGGATGCGCTAATTCCCAGGTGGAGGCCGCCGTCGCTGCCTTGTGGGGACCGCGGTGGCCGGACCGCCTCTCTAGGGCGTCGCGGTGCCTCCACTGGCCGCCCGGCGGGTCGGCCCCCTGATTCGTCGCCCACCCTGACACCTTGCGGGCAGGCTCCGAGGCGGCTGTGTCTCTACCTGAGGGAATGTCCAGGCCCTGAACAGAAACCAAGAGAGAAAGAGAGAGAGATTAAAACAGAAATATTCACTATTTGGAGAAAAACATGAACCTAACTATACTAGTGCAGACTTCTACTAACAACTCCTTCAGGATTCAATCTGATGCAGTGAATTAAAGGGTACAGTGTACAAGATCGTCCAAGCTTGATGAAGAAGTGGATAACATTAACAGTAGGCTACATTTATCAAACTTAGGGGAAACCTGTTCTTTTATTACTGACATAAAAATAAAATGTAAGAATCGTAACCCTCCTAGAGTGGAGGCAGAGAGCGATAAATTGCTTCTCGTAAAAGACGAGGAAGTTTGTTTGACCACCAACAGCATGTGCATATACATGCGATATACGCTCGACTTCCGGTCCACGTCAGCGCGAGACTTGCATTCACCCCCCCTGTGAACTCCCCGTTCGCGTCGGTGCTTCACAGCACATCACGCAGAATGACCACACGAAAACCACCACCCCCGCAACCCCGCAACCCCCCCCCCCCCCCACCACCACCACCGCGCCCACAGCTCGACAGTGACCTTACCGTTCAGGGTTCACTGAACCTTCGCTGAACCGCCTGTTACGCAAACATTACGCCGCCTCGCCCCCTCCCTCCCCCGCCTCGCCCCGCCGAAACGCCCACCCCACCCCACACCCTAATCGCCAAATTCTTGTGTTACGCGTACCGGACGCGGCACCCCGCTTAAATTCAATAATAACCTTCACTCAACCCCCCCTCCCCTCCTTGCAAAAATATACATAATATGCGAGGGGTATAAGAAAAGAGAGAGAGATTATGATTGACAGATTTAATTCCTTCTCCCGGTGGACGCGGGCTATACCAACAACTCTGCGTGCCACCGTATTGTGAAAGGACTCCGCCAATATGAGCAAGCCGATTGTATTCGAGCGCCCGGCAAATCCGTCTCTCTCTACCCTCACACCATCCCCTCCTCCCCCATTCGTCTCTCCCGACACGCACCCCATCCCCCACCCCAAGAGCACGGCAACAAAAGCACTTTCGGGACGTCACTTCCGCACGATTGACGAAAGTGACGGGCACCCATCAATTTATCACACCTTTCTGGAGCTCGAGTGCGATGGAGGAGGAGGGGGGAGAAAAAGTGCAGATTTTTGGTTCCCCTGACAATTTTATGCTTGCTGGAAAATAAATCGTCTTTTTTTTGGGGGGGGATGGAGGGAGACGGTTTCATCAACCCCCAACCCCCAAGGTCTTTGAGAACAAGAATGACCTATAGATTGATGTGTATGAAGCAAAAACAACAGCTTTTGATGCGCCACTGTATTAGAAAGTTGGGTTTTTTTGTCCACGAAAGACGAGAAAGGGTCTGAGCAACACCCGAGCACAAAACCTCGCTTTTTCTCTCTTGAGCTTTTCGATGTCAAGTCCAGGCGAATGGATATTGTGAAGCTGCCATACGTTTACCTATCATCTCAGTATCAATTTCTTGTCGCTGAATATTGCTTACACACTGCTTTAAGTAATGCTGCTCAAACTACTAACGGTCAAACCACGGACGTCTGATGCTGGTCTAAAAAAAATATATCGGCTGTGTCAATCATTGGGCACAATAATTTGGGCAATATTCGGATCAGGTCTGCCGAGTAGCGAGAAGAACGTGATCAGCACAACACGGGTGAGGCCGAGCCAAGGTTATTAGTCCCATTGTTACCCACAAGTTCACGCAGTTGATCGGTTCAGTCATCTTTCCGGTTCAACCAGCGATGGGCCGAGCTTTGAGTAGTATTCCAGTGTACTAACTGTTGTAGAGCATCTGTGAAAGTTCTTGTTACTCAACGAGATTTATCGGTCATGCTGTCATTTCACATGCGTCCCTGCCCTCCCTCCCCAACCCCCCCCCCCCAAAAAAAGAGAAAAACACAGCTTCCCGCGTGTCCCACTTCCTACCCCCGAGGGCTGGTACATACCCCTGTTGCGCCTTGACTCGAGGCCCTGCTAAATTTAATATCTGACCCACCGCTCGTGGTTCTCAGAGATTGGTATCAACAACCACATCGCGCTGTTATTGGGCATAAGGTGGTGAGGGTTCGGTGGGGTGGGGTGCTTTCGGCTTGTGTTGGTCCGACTTAATATCGTTTCACCGCTGACCTCCAATGCATAATGACATAAATTTCTCCATTTTTGGAATCCCTCAGAAAAACACACACAGTGCCGACCACGACGGCTAACACAACACAACATTGGTAAGATCGAAAAACAAATGTTCATAGATTTACATGGAACTTATACAGTTTGAAGATGGTTATGGCAGAATCCTCGCACAGAAATTTTTCTGCCTAAAATGCTGTATTTTTTAAAAAAAGAGTAAGATAAATAGTTTTCGTCTCACCCCTAGATCTAAACGATTTTTAGGAACAATACGTTTTTAGGAACAATACAATTTTCGCAAAAAAATAAATAAGCGGTTTTCACTATTTTCTCGAGACCTGGTTGGCGGATTGAGCTGAAATTGTCACAGGTGTGCTATTTCATGCATAATGTTGGATCAGACAACGCATGCTATTCTTCGACCTCGACCAATGTTATATGTTATCCCTTTGTTATTAGCGCTTTGGGCGCATGCGCTATACCAAAAAGCCACGGCGCCTGTAAGCAAAGCGGTCACGAGGTCGGTTTTTTTCTCTCTCTTCTTAATCACAGTTTGTTTTTTTACCGCTGCTCTTCGGAAGTCTCAACCGGCGTGAATCTGCTTAAGACACGGGGTATGGGAGTCCGTCTGCCTACCCTACTGTACTCGCAGGGGAAGGTGTTTGGAACAAATCCGGTACGGGGCAAAGCAATGCGTCTCGTGGTTGCCTGTGCCGATATCATTGTGTTGGGTAACTTTGGTTAGAACATGCATGGAGCTCCGTTGTTTTTTAGAGCATCCCTTCTTATTCCTCCATGTTGTTAAATTTAGAGTGACCGGGTTTGGTTGTTGCGGGCGTGATTTGCTCCTCTGGTAAAGTGAAGCAGGGTGTCGTCCATCGGGGTTTCGTCTGGTCCCTCATCGAAGCTCGTCTCCACCACAGAAGACGTTCGCCCGAAGACATGTGGGTTTTTTTTTTTTACAGACAAGCTAGAATAAGATATCAATTTCATGTTGATCAAGAAGAGAACCGAAACTTGAGCACACAATCAGACAGCGTGTTCAGTTGGAGTTCTTCGGAAACCATTGCATGACTCACACACGCTACAGCATTTTCGCTCATAATTATTCAACTATAATACGTGTACAGTCAGCATTCTCCTCCGCGAGGGCGTTGGACTTCGCCCTGTGCATAATATCGCACAAGAACTCAAGTTGTCCTCAATTGTTTACGATCCAAATCACCAAAATTGAAATGCGTGCGTCTCGTATATGGAGTGCTTGCGAGAACTGATCTGAATACTCCTTTGTTCCCCTATTTAAACCTACTGACGCCCTATTACGTAACCTTGTCGCCTGCAATGCGTTGCAGAATTCCTAAGACAATTATTTCCCGCGATTCTTCGAAACGCGGGAAATGTAAAATCTTCACGATAAAAAAACTCGCGGAGAATACAAACCACCGCCCCAACACCGTCACACCCATATGAAGGGGCCTGTGTAATACAGCCGCCACAGACAATCTTATCGGAGAGCACGGCACGGGGCCGATATCTTGGATAAGGCACGGATATTCCACGCGCGGCTTTTTGGTGTGTTTTCATTTTCAGAGCCGAGAGGCCAACTTGCAAATCATCGAGTATTGTATGATAGCGATGTGCTCATGTCCATGTACAATGTGTAAATAATCAAGGCCCTTTTCCAAAACCCGGCTTAGGCTCCGGCTCCGGCTTCGTCTCTGCTATCCAAATGCTGAAAACACAGGTTGGAGTTCTTTGTTGAAGTTGAAGCTTTGGGGTCTTTTTCAAAACGATGTGTAACATTTAAAAAACGAAGCCAAAGGCCTCCCATTTTCATGTCTTGTACTTTAAAACATAGGACAGAAATGGTGACAAAGCCGGAGCCTGAGCCTAAGTCGTGTGTTGGAAAAGGGCCAGGGCACGACGTTGACTGTGCAATAGTATACCTTTAAAGGCGCCTCGTATACCAGGGATTCATATCAGGGAACAAGATAAAGTTTGTTTGACTGGTTCCCGGCCGGACGCCGGATAAGCCTGTGCTGCCTGTTTGGCTGGATTGGTTTTATGAGCGGATGAAATTGAACCGTCGTAAACAATTAGTTAACGACTTGTTTTGCCATCAGTGCATCTGAAATTGAAATCATTAAACAAACTCTTTGCGAAAGGTCCAGCTAGGATCGAGACGTCCTGCCCTCTTAGTTTCTTAAATGGTTGGTCGTTCAATTCAAGCCGTTTGCAGGGTTTTTTGGGGGTATTGTAGCTTAGTTTGTTCTAAACAATAAGTAACGACGTTGGAGGGCTTGTGACAGAGCAGGATCTGCACAATTTAAACGGCAAAACCATCGCCGTTACACGGAGAAGAAGTCGAGGAGACACCGGTCTCTCTAAACCTGTCCCCATCGGGCCTGGTCGCCCTGGTATACAGAATCGAAACCCCTGAATCTACTACACGTTGTAAACCGGCGACTCTGTCTGCCTGTACTGTTGTCAGTAAGCATGTTTGCAACATCCTAATGGCTTCACTCTCTGAACGCGAGACTTCAGCCGAGCTCTTGCCGATTGGGCTTGAAGTCCTCTGGGGGGTCGGGAGAGGGGGGAGGGGGAATGAAATAATAAAAAAAACGACTCCAAGTCCACGGTCCCGGCGGAGAATCGGGTTTATGGGCTGAGGATCTGCTGAAGAACTGCTCCGAAAACTCCGGTCACGAGAGACGGGTCACGACGAACGACGGGGATCGGAACAGCGGCTGCATCGCGGCAAGCTGACCGCGCGCGGCGTCCGAGGGGTTCAACGGCGGGACCGGACGGCGACATCAAAAGCGGGCCGTGCCTTTTGAAGTTCGTATCGATTTGGCCGCCGGTAGCTAACGACCGTAAATTATGGAGAGGGGATGGGGGAGGAGGGGAGGGGGGGGGGATAGCAGTAAACAAAGTGGCCAATTTCCTCCCCCGTGAGATGAGAGATGGAGAAGGGGGGCAGTTGCGTTGAAGGTCTGCGGGCGGCGCTGTGGTCGTGCCGGCCATTTTCAAGAGCGTCTCAGAGCTGTGCCGTGCCACACTGACGACACTGACCAGACCCCCCCCCCTCTCCCTCTCCCAATACCAGACGAGTCGGCGCTCAATCTCAAACTCGGTCCGACGTGCTGAACCTCCCAACCTCCCCTTCCTTTTTTGATGGGGGAAGAGGGGGGTGGATAATGTGGACAGTTTGCGGTGACACCATTTCGTCATCTCCTCCGAGAATGAGCACGGCCCTGTGAAGAGGTATAACTCAACATTGGCCTAATAATGGCCCTGTGAAGAGCCGATATAACTCAACATTGGCATAATAATCTAATAATTAAACGAGATTTGAATGAAATTCAGGCTTTCGTGTCTGTAAAGTATTTGTGGTATTTCGGCCGCAACAGATGTGTGTCCATATACTGACTCGGAACATTGTTGTGTTTCTGCGAAGTAGAATGGCTCTGTGACGGAGCCGATTTAAGTCAACATTGGCCCTTTACGACCTACGGTATAACCTATAATTATAACTCAACGTTTCGGACAGTGTGTTATTCTTGCCCCTTGCCAGAAGACTGAGACAGATTATGACCCTAGCTTATGACCATTATCACAACCTGAGAGATCTTTGCTTGTCAATCTTGAGAGAGTGGTTTCCTTTATAGCGGTCCAACTTGTCTGTACTTCGGAACGATACTGGGAAGTGGGAACACGCGTCAGACGACTCAGAGTAGTCTTTGATCTCGACGGGTCAACACCATAAGAAGCATTATCGCCTAACTTTACCGTTGAAATAAAAAAAATCGAAAACGTTCGGACAGGGCCAGGCTCAGATTACTGACTCCCGGTGTCGCCGTAAAAAAAATACCTCATGGACTCAGTGTGTGCACGGGTTTTCACCTTGAAGTCGAGTATCGCCAGGGAAACTGGTCCGTTGAGATTTCTTTATAGCGTGGTGTAGCCTTCATCGCTGATCGGAGCCCTTAGGCAAGGATAACGTGCATTAATAAAAATGGTCTGAAACCCAAGCTCCTTGTAGATCGCGTGTATATGGTGTCCATCGGCCAACGCTGTAATTACTGCAACCCCCCCTTCAATTAACGGTTTTCATACCAGCCGTCAATGTCACATCCTCGTCCGAAGTATATTTTGTAGTACTACATAAAAGATTACTGCGTGAAAAGTTGGAGACGTTGTTCTAAACGAGTGCATGCGCACCAAGATAACTGTACCGCAATTATTATAAATGCAAAAGGTGTTCTGAAAAATGAAGTATTGTGGAGCAAACCGAGAACAGCTGATTTTTACATTGGCATTTTGTGTTTTTCCTTATTCTACCTCTGAGAAAAGGCCACTGATATTTGAGCATCAGACCCCTTGTCCGACCTGTACTATAAATGACATTCAGACACAGTAGACACCAGAAAGCGCCACGGCACATTGTTTGCATTTCTACAATATGTTAACATGCTCGAAATGGAGTATTCGTAAACATTTATATAATTTTATTTTTCTAGGAGCAACTCGGAAGGAGAACACAAAAGTAAGACTGGTTGGGATTTTCATCACGAACTTGTATCCGGTGGCTGAAACGACCCGCAAGAGAAATGCGGCCATGGAATTGTCAAAGCTTAGACTTACGGCAAGGGAAATCGCCAAGGGAAGGTTCGAGGTTTTTGAACTGTAATTTGGCGCCATATCCCCACAAGAACTACTGGTACTCTCTGGGGTTTTTTTATTACTTAGTTGTACTCCTACGTCAAAAGTTCATCCTTCGGCAGAACCTCATTATTTCGTTCGTGTCATAAATCCATCCAGAAAAGAAGTATTTCTAAAAAAGAAAACCGTACAATGTGAGCACAGAAATTGCAATTTTAAAATGAATACTTAACAAACGAAACACACGCGGCACATTGAACCCTCAAATTGTGTAAGTCGTGCATATATCAACGGGAAAATCGGATTTCTCATTTAATACCAAACGACTCCTTGATCATCGGCCAAGAGTGGCCGTGGCACTCGGCAAAACAAAACAAAACCGAACGGGGTTTTCGTAAGGGGTTTTCGTAAATTCTGCCCTGAAAGGACCTGCTACTGAGTGCTAGGATCGAATCTTCAGCAAGTTCAGGCCCAAATAATTGTGTTAGTCTCTCTTACAATAACGCAACAAGAACAAGTCATGGCCATCATCTCTTGTTAAAGGCCCAATACAGCATTGGTAAAAGTCGAAAGATTGCCACAGTTTGTGTTAAACCACATTCCAAAAAAGAAATTCTGCGACGGTTTTAGCTGAAATGGCAATCTGAAGAGTATAGGAAAAACAAGGCAAAACCCCATCACGGTTTTCGCACCGTTCTGTACTGTAGTGTAAGAAATACAAAATTGGTTTAATACTCAGGAGAAATAAATTTGTTGATGTTTGAGTGAAGACGTCTCGAAAAGTAGGCCTACAGCATCCCAGACTGTAAGATTTCAACATGAGGATACTATAACTTATACGTTTCACGGCCATCCACAAACTGTGTAAATTAGAAAGAAATATGTGGACATCGATATTTCCCGATCGTCCCAATGTTGTATTGGGCCTTTTTAACCGAAAAATATCGACGGTATTCCCAGTCGAAATTGAGGGGGATTCTGGCGATTTTACCTTGGTGATTGCGATGCACACGAGGAGGGAGAGGATGCAGAGGAAGACCCGTAGTCGGGGACTCATCGCGGCCGCGACGGAGCGATAATTCCCGGCAGAGTTCAGGGCGGGAGCGGACCGGACGCACGCCGGCGGGGGCGCGAGTGGTGTGGCTCGCCGCCGGGGACCGGTGGCCGCCGCACGGCGGCCGGCGAGCCGGCGGCCGCGCGGTGGCGGCGGCGGCGGCGGCAACGGGACAGCCGCCGACATGTCACACAAAAAGCGCACCTCCAACTCCGGCGCCCGCGAGAATCCGGGCAGAAAACGGCCGCTGCACCCGTCACTTACAACGTCCACGGGCTCGCCAGCCGCACGCCGGGCGATCGAAATAAAGCAACTTTGTTTTTATTATTCCTTCGCGAAAATTATCAGCGAAGCACGCAAGACGGCATCCGGGTCGCGTTCGGGCTCCAAAACCGCTGCGGCGGCTACCGCATGATGATTTCACCTCTCCGCGATTGGATTTCCCTGGGTTTTTCTCTCCCTTGCCTGCTTCTCCTCAGTCTCCTCTCCGCCTGCTGCCTTCCTTCTGGGCCCCACTCGTTCGTGGATCAGGACTAGGCCCGCGCTCCGAGCTTGTTTGTCTAACTTGTCGCTGGTGTGTTCACAACAGTGTCGGCAACAACCGGCCAATGTTGACGTTCCCGGGGAGGAGGTTTTTTTTTCTTTCGATAAAGCAGCGATATGGAAAACCCCCCGCCCAAAAAAAAATAGTGAGCGTGGAGTCGCTCCCGTGTTGCATGCATGCGGTGTGGGTTCGGAATGGTACGTTGCTCTGCTCTGCTCGACTCGATGCTGAACGATTATAACTTGACCGTGCTGTCATATAAAGCGTTATTCGGCTCGTGTGCTATACTAGGGGCGCGCTGATTGGTCGGACGCAGGCCCGCAATACGTCAAAACTTATCGTTAATGGATACGCGAAATCTCTTGAGACGGTTTACGAAGAGAGAGAGAGAGGGGGTGGGTAAGGGTTGGCCTTTCGTCTCTTCGGGGGAAAAAAACCCGGTGTCCTTGGCTGCTGGGGATGCCGGAGCCACACGTATTACAAAGAACAAGGGGGTAGAAACAAAACTAACCAATTGATAAGTCAGCTCTGCACTTATCACGCACTGTAAATATTTGTAGGGATATTGTCATCCTTATCTCAATCATGTTCCGAGGAACTTCTATCAGTCCCGCGGGCGGTTGTCTTTAGAACTGTGATTAAAAAAATTAATAATGGCTGAGCCGGCTGGCTCCAGATGTACAAAATGTACATGCATAGCCCGCCAATACTGAAGACTTTATCGTCTGCGATTCCGATTAGTATTTAGTAATCACCATGACAACTGGTATGGCTCTGTTTTCTTGTCTTTCTATCTTTGGACAGCGAGCGGCTGAAATGGACTGCGTTGTTCTCTTTGACCCGTACGCTTATACTCAAGTACATGGAGTTGGTTTCAGCATGGTTTGAGCAAGGAGGTATTAGGCGAGCCTAATACCTCCTTGGTTTGAGGGAGTAGAGTGAAGTACGTGTGTGTGTGTGTGTGGGGGTGTGTGTGTGTATGCGTGGGGGTGTCGTTTTGTAGCGCATGGCATGGGTGTGAAATGAAAAACTCCATAGGAAAGTGCACGGCCGAAGATTCCAACATGCTTTGAGACTGATGGCGATAAACCACTAGCAAGCCGAGTTTGGATTTTATCAGAAGGGGTCTCGGGTTCCAATTGCGGTCCAATCCCGGTTTCCTAAGCCATTTTCACGAATCTCTTAAAACTGTTATAGTCTCTCTTGTCTGTAACGGTTTCCGAATGCTTCAAGATGAGGGATCGACAGTCAACGTTCTCGCGCCTGAGATACCATCTATACGATCGCCTCTCATTTCAGACCTCACATAATTCCAGCCGCTCTTTGTTGGCTTGTTCGTCAGCAGCATCGATTCCTGATCGTTGGTGTTGGTTTTTTTGAAGATCTGAACATTTTGGAGGGCCGCACGTTTCGATCCTAGCCAAGCCTTCTTATCTTTCGAAGGCCGCAATCTTCGAGGATTATATTCGTGCTGTGAATAAGGGGGCCTGATCCCATGACAGCGGAACTTCGACGAAAGCGAGTTCTTGTTTTTTTTTGAGTTGGTACCTCCCCCCTTCCCCCCGACACCTGCGATCGCGGCGAGGATGAAGCGGTTACAACTACAAGTGTCACAAAAGCCCAGCCTAGGTCACGAGTGCACTCTTGAGTCAAGTCTGTCCATTAGTGCAAACAAACAGGAGTCTCAAAAAGGGGGCCCACTTGACAAAGCAGGTCCGAGGACTGATCACGTACTCATGGAAAGAGTGAGAGGGAAGGGTGAGCGAGAGAGAAACGGGGTGAGAGAGAGAGAGGGAGAGAGAGAGAGAGAGAGAGAGAG